>QANZ01056296.1:28420-48570 GCA_003254925.1 Chamaecrista fasciculata | reverse complement strand
CACACTCAAGCATTTAATGCCAAGATATTGGCATTAAATGCAAGGATCCTTGAAAGCACGTGACAGGACAAGAAGGACACGCAAAAGGACCAAAACGCCCCCTGCGCGCAGGCTAAACCATGAAAAGCACTCTTGGCTATCACTGACAACCAGGAGAGAAGGTTGGAAATCCCACCGTACCCTGGCAGTGATAGCTGTCACGTCAAAAGCAGAAACCTACACCAATCCCCTTTTCCTCACACATCCCGATTACACCCCCAACGTCCCAGAGGGAGACCTCGTACGAACATGGGACAAAGGGGAAGGAGGATAAAAGGAAAAGGGGAACCTTTCTAAGGTAAGAACTCTCTCTCTCTAGAAAATTACTCAAACTCTCCAGCATTCTCTCTCTAACTTAAGCATCGGAGAAGAATCACAGGGAACCCCCTGTGCATTCTCGTTTGCAGGTTCCGACGACCCCTGCTGGCCGGAAACTGCCCCCCAACTGTGAACTCAAGGTTAGATTCATCCTAATCCAGCTTTGTAGTTTTCATATATATATATTTATAGGAAATACCACATTTCATTAAGAAGATGACATCCCTTCTTTTTGGCTTCTGCACATGTGGATGACCTTGCTGGCAAGACCTTTTTACTAGGAAGATTGGCATAAGATGATTTTTGTTTTGGAATGCCTTTGATGTATTTGAGCTTAACCGTCATTAAATCTGTTGTATTAGCAATGGTTATCCAAACTGCCACCAAGTGCGTGGATGACCTTGCTGGCAAGACCTTTACTAATTACCTATTTTCTTTGTAGTGAAAATTGGGAGTAGAAGAAAATATTGGGTGGCGTACATACCTAAACTGAATTTGCTTGTTAGATATTCTAACAAAGTATTAATGGTAAATCTCATTTTATAAATATGGCAGAAATGAGATTCTATTCTTCACCATTTTAAATTGAACGCAGTGATTAGACGTGGATATGATTTGGCCATCATTTAAATAAAAATATACACATTAGCAAAATAATTGCCACATAAGGGAAGTTTACAGTCATGTAAGATGACCATATCGGTGTATTTTAAAGTATTTAATAGGACTAAATTGATTATAATTGGATCTTTGAGGGACTAAAGTTTATATTTGAATATTTTGAAGACTAAACTAAGAGACTCGTCATTTTTCAGGGACTAAATTTTGTATTTGTATCTTTTGAGGACTAAATTGAGAGTCTTGTCATCTTTCGGGACTAAATCAATAATTTACTCTAAAAAATAAAGTATGTAATATTTTTATGTTTAGTTATTGAGTTAAAAATATTTTTTACAAAAATCATGTGTTATTGTGTAATTAATAAATTTGATAACAAATATGTACAAAATTTCATTTATTTCCTTTAGGTCATAACTTGATTTTGGCCTTTGAATTATACAGTGAATTTTGTTTTGATCCTCAAGCTTTTTTTGTTTCATCTTGGTCTTAAAACATTCTTATTTATTTCAACATTAGTCAAAAACAAGATTTCAACTAGGATTTGTTATGATTTTTGACATGGACAATTGAAACGAACAATTTTTCTCTTATATGTATTTTAATAATTGAGTTGACATAAAGAGAAAGAAAAAATTTCATCTTAATCGTAAACTAGAGATAAATTTGAGGTTGATTTTTCTTTTGAAGAAGAAATATTTATCTATTGACCAACTCTCTTATTAGGCAATAACCAAACAAAATCTTATTTTCTGATTAAGAGTGGAACAAATAGAAAAATTTAATAATCAAAACAAAAAAAGTTTGAAGATCAAAACAAAGTTCACACTATGATTCATTAAGAACATCTCTATTTAAAATCATGCTTGAGGAAATGCATAGATGGAGATTACCTAAAAAAAATCATTAAACAATGACACAAATATATAGATTCAGAGAATATGGATTGACATAGAGTAAACATGGAAGAAATGTGGTGGATATATGGAGAAGATAGAGAAAGTTAAAACTTGAAATGATATTTCTTTTTTCTCTACTCACATCAACCATGCATTTATGAGACAGAAAGTTTTCCATTTAGTGATCTAAATCAAACTAACAGAGTTTGTCTTTGGATCAATGGTGTAACAACTATGAAAGTAGAATTCATCCCATAGTTTAAAAACTAAAATAAGATTTGTAACAAAAACAAATTGATGTGATGTTGTTAACTTTTATAGTATTAATAATAAAAAGTTTCAATATATATAAGAAAGAAAGGTGATGCCACAAGTTGAGAATTCCCAATCAACTATGAACACATCCATTCACACTATGATCATCTACAAAATCTACTGATGCAGAGATACAAGAACTATACAACATAAAGAAAAAAATAATAGTGAAAAAAGTAAATGGTACTCATTCACAATTTCAAATAATATAAAAAAAAATATGACTGTACAAGTAACTAAGAAAACAAAATGCATATTATTTTATATATATAACTACGAAGGTTAATAATATGAAAATATAAACATTTTCGAGAAAGCCATGTACTATAATTTGGATGGTGACAAGTGAAAAAGGCTTTGGCATAAACATTTTTTTAGCCCACCTGGTTTAAATTGAGGCAATTAATGTAATTTTTGCAATCACATTACACGAAAGCAAGATAGTGTAAGAATAGAATACCTGCATCCTTGTCTCTTCCATTAAGCACTCAGGAGATCAGCAGACAGAGAAAGGGAGCTTGATGATCTGGATATTTGATTAACAGAGTTTTAACAATATTAATGGTTAAGAATTTTATTTTACAATTTTTTATAAAATATAAGGATTGAGTTATAAAGAATGAAATTATAGGGTTGAGTTACAAATTCAATAAACTTATAGGGACCGAAATATTATTTTAACCTTCAAAATAATTCTATATTCTATTCTTTGTAAAAATCAGTCATTCATTCACTCAATTAATTTGATTTTATATACAAAAGCAACAATGGTTTATGCTTAATTTAAAAGAATATACAAATTAGAAATATGATCGATAGCCTATTACGTATACCTTTTATGGTGTACCATTGATTTGATTTGTAGAAGTTGTATTCATCTTTTCTCTATTAGCTTTATCAACATCTTCGTCTTGATCACATATTCTGTTGCTTGGATCTCTAACTTTTTAAAACAAATCGAGAAAGGAAAAAGAAAAAAGAAACCCTAAGTTTTGCATAAGAAAGTATGCGACTATAAGGAATGCTTTGTATTCTAATGATTCAATGGTAGAAGCCATCAATCTGGACTTATTAAGTATGAATAGCTTTCTAATGATTTGGCATTTTGGTGAAATTGGATTAGTTAAATTAATCAGTTAATTTTTTTTTCACTTTCATCTTTTCTATTTTCCTGTCTTGTATAAGTAATATCACCTTTAAAAGTTAAAATTTTATATAAATTAGTTTTGAAGTAATGAATGCATAAAGGCTAAAATAGTAAAAAAAAAAAAAATCAGTTTCATCCAAAAATTTATTCACATTAACAGATTTTTTTTATATAACAATTAGTTCATAAACATTTTGTATAGCATCAAAATGAAAAATGCTAACATATATAACAAAGAATTCATCACATGATATTTTATGTCTTCTACATTAAAATTTACAGGCAAAAAAATGCACCATGAGACAAAAACTTGTAATTGTTTGAATTTTACATGAAGCTAGTGTGCTTTAAATTAAATCATAGTTCCTAGTTCTAATTCTATTGTGCTTCAAGAAAATTTCAGGAGTGCATGCTCTCTAGAACCTAACCAATCCATTGAGGCTAGTTATTGTTCCAAGAAAAGGTTCACCTACAACCCTTGCAAGCTAGTTATTGTTCCAAGTGATGGTGGGATTAATGGCTCTGTAAATGCTTTTTCTACTCAAGTTCCTGCAATGCAGGAGTTAACAAAGTTATAATCATAATAATTTGGTAAAGAACCTTCAAGCTATTTGCATTTCTTAAGAAATAATAAGTTCAAAATACGAAAAGTAATATGGTAATGTAAACTATTCATATATCAACATTGGTTATTTATCATTGGATCAAGTCCTACATAAGTAGGATATTAATAAAGTATCAAAGGGACATACACATATAGGCAAAGAAAAATGATTTAACGAGCTCAAGATATATATATGTGTGTGTGTGTTTTTTGTAGGTGTGTAAGTATATATATGATGGGATGCAATAAATGTAAAAAATGATAATGAATTCATGTGATTAAGAAAGGTATATGGAGATGATGACTAATGAGTGTTGTGTGAGGTAGAGACCAAACTGTGTATCATGAGTGTGCTTGCAAAAATATTAGAATGTCTAACATGGGCAGCAAGATTGCACATGCTATAACACAACTTATGTCTACAAAAACTCCTTCATAGTTTCATTCGTTCTTGAATATACAACACAATCCCCTCCACTCTAAATTCTTTCCTTTTCACACTAAGCTACTTCATTGAGAGAAACAATATAATGGATATAGAAATTCTCAGACACAAATAAGTGCTACAAATATATACATGCCACATGCAAAATATATAACTGGTGTTTTCTCTATTTGTGCAAGTGATATTTTTGTGCTCAAGTATGTGCGTTCGAAAGAGACACACCTTGAATTTGAATTAGTCTTCAAGGTTCTAGATGGATAAAAGCCATCCCCTTCTGATTCCATGCATGGTTTATGCCTTGCAGTTCCAATGGCCTAAAAGAATATTCAAATAGAAAAATGTAAATAATCCATGTAATCTGCACACAATTAACTGAGAGATGCGTGTATCCATATGTTTTGATCAATTATAGTCAGAGAGAAATTAAGTTTGAGCATACAATAACTATCAGGTCAGTAATAAAATTGCTATTTTTCTCTTCAACATACACTTCATCAACTAATACCGAGAAGGAGAGATAAGCCATTTTGTGTTCTCGTGTTCATATTTATGATTCAACAAGACTAACAAAGCAATGGCTACAAAAGCTACCAGGTGGACACAAAGTGACTATCATACAATATATATATATATATATGAATTGGTGGCCAAGACTTGGGATTAAAAATCCAGAGCACAGTGAAGGACCAATCACATTGATGAAGAACCCATTAGAGTCCCATGATTTCAAACTTTCTGATACTTATTATTAATGCAAATCTTCTAGTTTTTAGCTTGTATAATGCATTTTATAACAATATCAAATAACTGGGCGAGGAATCCTTTTAACATAGACACTTAACTGAAAAGAGAAAGGAAAATGATGTAAGTAGAATTTTTTGATCACAATGTAACAATATCTGATGTTGTTAACGTTTATAGTACTAATACTAAAAAGTTTTAATATATATAAGAAGGAATGGTGATGCCATAATTTGAGAATTCCCAATCAACCATGAACACATCAATTCACATTATGATCATCTACAAAATGTATTGATGCAGAGGTACAAGTATTGTACAACATTAATAAGAACTAAAGGTGAAAAAAGCAATTGATACATATTCACAATTTCAAATACTATAAAGAAGATATACTTGTACAAGTAGCTAAGAAAGCAAAATACATATTATAGATATAACTACAAAGGTATGAGACTATTTAATAATCTGAAAATATAAATATTTTCCAGAAAGCCATGTACTATAATTTGAATGGTGACAAGCGAAAAGGCTTTGGTATCAACATTTTCTTAACCAATTGCATTAAATTGAGGAAATAGATGTAAGTTCTGGAATCACATTACAAGAAAGCAAGATGGTGTAAGAACAAAATACCTCCATCCTTGTTTCTTCCATTAAACACTCAAGAGACAGAAAGCAGAGCTGCTCATCTGGATATTTGATTAACAGAGTTTTAACACTAATAATGGTTAAGAATTTTAGTTTACAAATCTTATATGACCACTGGATTTTATTGTTCACATACTTGTGGAGAATCCATTTACACATAACAGAGTTAGGAGGCAATTGAAGCACACTTGCAGATAGTAAATGGACTCCAGGAGCAATATATTTTTCATCTCCCACAATCACATTTCACATTACAATTTACAACCTATATTAGTACAAACACTTTCTGTGAATACAAGAACTATTTATCATCATGGAATGGATATACATATCTTTTCTCTATAATTTTTGGGAGTACAAAAGAATACAAAAAGCAATACACCCCACTGTGAAATTCACGAGATAATCAGAATCCATATCTTACTACATTGGATATTAAATATTATATGTAATAGAACCTATTACATACACATGACTATTTTCTCAACCTACTTTTTCTTACTTTGATGAACTGAATCACCAAGAAGACGACTACAACTCCTAAGAATTTCCTCCTGGTCACCTTTAGAAGATGAAGAAGAGGTGGAACTCTCATAAATATCATAGCCATCCAGTATATTTCTTGACTCAAACTTCCTTTTCAAACTGTCATTCACATCTGCAACTGCTGCTTTTGATAAAGGAGCAAGCCTCTTCCGAGAAGTTGTGTCTCTTTTATCTAATGCACCTTGTGAAGAGAGATAAAAAAATCATTTTATCAGGGATGCTTAATACTAAATTTGGATGCAAAAGCTTGGGAAATGAACAACATTAGACTCTGTCATCTAAATAAAATGATTATCAAAGCCTATGAATAATTTAATTATAATCTCTAACATGTTGATGTTGCCAAAGATTGATTCATTAATCACTTATTATTGAAGCTCTGATAATATCATGTTAAAAGTCAACTCAAAAGCTTGAGATGTTTAGTGAAAGTTTTCTGACAAAAAATAATGGCAGATTTCATAAACAAGTAGTAACTACCAACCACAAAAATGACTCACCATGACATTTCTCAATGCATGCAAAAATCACATTTCAAAAATGCTTAGCAATGTAAATATATAGCTAGCACACACACATAGAAAAGCTTTTGGAACTCCCATACCTGCAGATATGAGTGATATTATCATCATCAACGATTCTTCGGCATCGATTACCATTTGTCGCTATTTCTTCCAGAATCGCCGCCATCAGCCTCGTTCAAGGCTTTAAGATCATTCCCTAACTTCACGATTACCATTTATGCTTAATTTAAAAAATATACGAATTAGAAATATGATCGATAATCTATCATGTATACCTTTTTTGGTGTACCATTGATCTGATTTGCAGAAATTGTATTCATCTTTTCTCTGTTAGCTTTATCAACATATTCTTCGTGATGGCATCCTTCCATCGCCTGGATTTCTAACTTGTTAAAACAAATCAAGAAAGAAAAAGAAAAAGAAACCCTAGGTTTTGCGTAAGAAAGTGTGCGGCTACAAGGAATGCTTTGTATTCTAATAGTTCAATGCTTTATATAGCCTGAAAACATAACTAGGGTTACCATCAAACATTATTCTAGAGGCTTCTACTCATTGTCGTTATTTTTGCTTTTTGAAAAATTGTCGGTGAATACATTTTAAAATATTATTCTTCTTGTAATAATAAATGATTATCATATATTCTTAGGGTTAACATTATTAAAAAGTTTATCTAACCAATATTTTCAAAGAATTAAATAAAAAAATATTGGCAAAAAGTATCCTTTTCGTTCTCAAACTTTATATCAATTTTCAGTTTGTCTCCAATATTTGTTTATTGTCAATTTTGTCGCAAAGTTTCACATTTTGACCCATTTTATCATTTGCTTAACTTCCTTCAATAAATTAATGACAAGCATCATGGTGTTTTTCAATCCAAGTTTGGATTTGAGTTTCTTTTTCTACCAATTTTACATTACATGTCATTAGTCACGTAGAATTTGTCGTTAATATTTGGTTAAAGCAAGAGCAAATGATAAAATTGATCAAAATACAAAACTTTGGAAACAAAATTGACAATAAACAACCATTGGGGACAAAATTGAAAATAGATGTAAAGTTTGAAAATTGAAAATGTGCTTTTGCCAAAAATATTTAATGATTTTGAAAAACCAACTTAAGGTGGATTACATAATATGAGTAAATTAATAATTTTTTCTTTCAGTCTTTGTAAAATTACTAATTTTTTAATTTAGTCCATATAAGATAAAATTATAAAATTTAATCTTTTGAAGTTATAATTACAATCAGTTTAATCCTTTTGATAAAATATTAATTCAAATTTAACTACTAATAGAACTTTTAATATCAATTATATAGTATATTGTCAAAAAAGTCTAAAATCATATTAGATTTCTCATTGAATTTTAGTTAATATATTTGACAGAACGATCAAATTAATTGTAATTGAATCTTTGAAGGAAAATTAAAAATTTTAGGGAAAAATACAATTTGGTACCCTGTGGTTAGGACTGGTTCCACTTTGGTACCTTGAAAGACAAAACTTGATACTTGACTACCCTGAGGTTTGTGTCGTTAACATTTTGGTACCATGTGGTTACTTTTCGTCAAGATTTAACAAAAAGTGGTGATGTGGCTCAATTTTAGCCGTTAGTTTCTATTGCAGCTTAAATCATATTTCGCTCCTCAACAAGATTTCTTTTGTGCGTTTAGGTCCTCTTATTTGGTAAAACGGATCAAAACACAACAAATTAAAAGATTTGAGGGAGTTTTCTACAATTTCTTTCCAAGAACTAGAGAGTTATTAAAAAAAATTTGCAGAAAGATCGTTAGAGTTTTGATCAATCAAAATCTTTCCTTTCTCATAAAATTTCTCTCAACCAAGTCCTTAATTAATCACAGATTGGACTCAAATGTTTGTCATCTTTATCAAATTGGTCCTTGGGGCACAAAAAGCAGTTATGTATCTCTATTGTTTGATTTATCTTCCATTTAAGGTCAATAAACTTTTATATTTTTCATAATAGTCTTTGTGGCACATTATAATAAGATTGATTTTCTACAAGATATGATCATAATTAATTAATTATTTTATTAAATATACCTAGGAAGCATAGACACTCACACGGACACGGGACACGACACGGACACGGACACACGGACACGTCAAATTCTTAAACTTACATGACACGACACGGCATATATTTATATATATAAATAATTAAAAATCCATAATTTTAATGAGAACCTTAAAAATTTAATATTTATTCATAATATATGTCATATGAATTATTATTTTATATTGTTTATCATGTTAAAGTTACAAAAAATTAATTTTATATTCTGAAACTTATGAATATGTGTCGTGCGGGTGTCGTACGGGTGTCGGACACGGACATGTGTCTGACACGGCGATACACCCTCAGAATGAAGTGTCCATGCTTCCTAGAAATATACCAATTGAAATTTAATCACAAGAATACTTGATTATTGGTGGTTAAAATATTATATTTACTAATAAATTTAAGTTAATATTTTAATAAAATAATTATATTTATTGTAATTATGTATTTTATTTTACTTTTTTGATAGAGTAATTATGTATTTTAAAGATAACATATTATAGTTAGATCATCAAATTTTGCTATCATAGGTCATAATTCACTAAATAACTTGCATGAAAAAAATTATAATTTTATTATAATATCATAAAAAATAAATATTTTAGTAATTTATTAAATTATTTAGTGAAACTAAATATTAATTATTTAATTTGTAAATTTATTAATGGAAATATTCTTCAAATTATTCAAGTTTACTTTCAAAATTTCATTTAAGTAGTTGTATTTGAATATACGTAGGACAAAGTTGAATTTATTTTCCAAATTTAGGACTAATTTTTAATTAGCTCCTTTTTTCCATTTTTCCAAAATTACATTTTAACCCCAAAAAATTTTTGTAATTTTTATTTTAGTCATCAAATATCATGATCTAGGAACTTTTTTTTGTAAATCTTGAAACTATTTGGGGGAATTCGATATTTTTTTAAAATAATTTGTAAAATTTATCTTCTCACCATCGAAACACAAATTTTCGGACTAAACTACATTCATTTTCAAAATTTACGACTAATCTGTAATTTTGTTCTTTTTCCAATATTTTTCAAAATTACATTTTGACCTCAAAGTTTTATTATATTTTTCATTTTAGTCCTCAAATATTATGATCTAGGGACATTTTTGAAAATTTTGAAACTATTTAGGGGCATTTTGTAATTTTTGCAAAAGTTTGTCAACTTCATCTACTCCCCCATGATGAAACTCACAACTTTTGAAATAGAGAAATATATATATATATATATATATTATTTAATATATATAATATTTAATTAAAATAGTAATATTAGGGATGATATTGTAAGAAACTCCCTCAATTCTTTTAATTTGTTAGGTTTTGATCCGTTTTACCGAAGACAGAGGACCTAAACGTAGAAAAGAAATATTGTTGAACCATGTTTTTTTTATCAGTTTTCTTTCATTTTTGAATCATTGACCAATTTGGTGTGAAGAAGATTATGTTTGAGTTAAATTGCAATTATAAATCGATAGGAACCCAAGGTTAAGGACTTAAATGCACACAATAAAACTTATTGGGGGTGTTTTGGCTGTTTTATGTTGTCACGTGTGTCTCACCTGATAATTTTCCGTTAAATCTTGACAGAAAATAACCACAATGATGTTTGTTGGGCGGTTATTTTCAAAATTTTTAACCAAACTACTCACAACGGTTTGAAATAATCCTTAAGCAAGCGGTTAAAAAAAAATTTCTTTAACGAAACATAAAAAAACGGTTATGAACTGTTCGATTTTGGCGGTTTTAAAGAATTGCACTAATTTCTATTAACATATATTTCTACGTTATCATTATTATTCTTGAGATGAACCTCCTTCAACTCCAGCATCATTATTGTCTTCTGAAGGACTGGATTCACTTTCATGTTGCTCTGTCTCATTAGTCGGCAATATCCAAATAATTCAAATTAATTTCACTTTAAAAAAATAATATATATAATTCAAAATATTGAGTGTCAAATCTTGAGAATCACAATCACACAAATGAAACAAGAAATTCAAAGTGGGAGAGAGATAAATTATTAGAAATAATCAAGAAAAGTCTATATATAAAAAATAATAAAACAATAAAAAGTGGTAAAAAGTTTGGACATTATATCTATATATATATATATATATTTGGAAATACCACATTTCATTAAAAAGATGACATCCCCTTCTTTTTTGGCTTTGCATATGGGGATGACCTTGCTGGCAAGACCTTTACTAGGGAAGATTGGCATTGGCATAGGATGATTTTTGTTTTGGAATGCCTTTGATGTATTGGAGCTTAACTGCCACTAAGTGCGTTGATAGCAACGGTTGTTGTTAACCAGTACTAATTACGTATTTTCTATAAAGCATGGACACTCTATTTTAAAGACGTGTCACTCTGTCAGATATGTATCCGTATCCGACACCCGTACGATACTCACACGATACATATTCATAAGTTTTAGAATATAAAATCAATGTTTTATAATTTTATATAACAAACAATAGAAAATAATGTCACATATAACATATATTATGAATATTGTGATTCTTAAAGTTTTTATCAAAATTTATGGATTTTTAATTATTTATATATATAAATATATGACGTGTCGTGTCGTGTAATCTTAAGAATTTGGCATGTCGATATGTTCATGTCCATGTCAGTGTCCATGCTTCATAGCCTATTTTCTTTGTAGTGAAAATTGGGAGTAGAAGAAAATATTGGGTGGTGTACATACCTATACGTACTGAATTTGCTTGTTAGATGTTCTAACAAAATATTAATGGTAAATCTCATTTAATAAATATGGAAGAAAAGAGATTCTATTCTTCACCATTATAAATTGAACGCAGTGATTAGACGTGGATATGATTTGGCCATCAATTATATAAAAATATACACATTAGCAAAATAATTGCCACATAAGGGAAGTTTACAGCCATGTAAGATGACCCTATCGGTGTAACCATTTTAAAGTATTTAATAGGACTAAATTGATTATAATTGGATCTTTGAGGGACTAAAGTTTATAATTGAATATTTTAAAGACTAAACTGAGAGACTCGTCATTTTTCAGGGACCAACTTTTGTATTTGTATATCTTTTGAGGACTAAATTGAGAGTCTTGTCAACTTTTGGGACTAAATCAATAATTTACTCTAAAAAATAAAGTATGTAATATTTTTATGTTTAGTTATTGAGTTAAAATTTTTTTTTAAAAAAAATCATGTGTTATTGTGTAATTAATAAATTTGATAACAAATATGTACAAAATTTCATTTATTTCCTTTAGGTCATAACTTGATTTTGGTCTTTGAAGTATACGGTGAATTTTGTTTTGATCCTCAAACTTTATTTTTTTTTCTTGGTTTTAAAACATTCTTATTATTTCAACATTAGTCAAAAACAAGATTTCGACTAGGATTTGTTATGATTTTTGATATGGACAATTGAAACGAATAATTTCTCTCTTATATGTATTTTAATAATTAAGTTGACATAAAGAGAAAGAAAAAACTTCATCTTATTCGTAAACTAGACATAAATTTGAGGTTGATTTTTCTTTTGAAGAAGAAATATTTATCTCTTGACCAACTCTCTTATTAGGGAATAACCAAACAAAATCTTATATTTTGATTAACAGTGGAACAAATAGAAAAATTTAATAATCAAAACAAAAAAAGTTTGAAGATCAAAACAAAGTTCACACTATGATTCATCCGGAACATCTCTATTTAAAATCATGTTTGAGGAAATGCATAGATAGAGATTACCTAAAAACATTCATTAAACAATGACACAAGAAGGGAAAATGACACATAATAAATTCTATCTAAATAAGGGACAGTGGGAGACATTATTATGTGGAAATGATAATTATTTTATTGATGGAGAATCCATATTCCATAGTGAAACAAAGTGTGAAGGTAGGTTTCAAATCAAAAGGCACTATGAAGCTCAAGCGAAGATGGCATGGAAGATCCAGAAAGGAAGGCTTTGATGAGTGAAAGAGCAAGTTTTGGTTTATGCAGAGGAACTTCATGTCCTGCTCCCCTTACTACTACAAATGTCAGTCCTTCATAATCTTGTGTCCATCCTCCCACCTGTTTCAACTTTTATACATCAATTCAATGAAAAATAAACAACAAAAGTGATTATCTATCATGTGTTGAAGTCAAAGTCTCAAATTGGTCCCTTGTATACGGGGTAGGTGTCAAATTGGTCCCTCATCTTTCATTTGATTCAGATTAGTCCTTCATGTTTCCATGATATTTCAAAATTCTTGGAACCAATTTGAAACATCATGGAAACATATAGGACCAATCTGAAACAAATGAAAGATAAGGAACCAATTTCAAATCTACCCCATACATAAAGGACCAATTTGAGACTTGGCCTATTATTTTTCTAACATATGTAACATAGTTATGTAGAGATTGCTCAATGACTGACCTGTCCATCATGGTACCAAGGATGCCAATCGCTTACATTTGAGATAAGAAACTGAGTCACACTCTCTTAGGATACATAACATGAGTAGTAAATGCTTTTGATTTCGTTTGGTTTGAGCTATCTATTTGATAGATATTAGACACTGGGAGAGTCTACCTGAACATCCATATCCGCAGTCCTTGTGAAATAAGTTCACGATAAACATCTAGCACTGACAATGGAGAATCCTTCCAGTTTACAAACACCACATCACTGCAAAATATTGAGAAAAAGGCTAATCATACATCTCTAAATTTCGTTGCAGATTACAGAAACAAGCACAAGAAGAGGAATAAATAAATGATGTGTTACATCTATATATGCTGTGTTCTTAATAGTCACTAGTCACTACCAATTATCTAAAGTTTTAAAATGATTCAGTTACAAGGATTATCATATATTGAAATTGAGCTCCAAAAGAACACTATGAGAAGATTCTGAGTATTTCCCTAATTAACATTAAATACCTGCATGCCACCCATTGTTCAGGCTTGTGAGCTTGATCAATGTGAAGAGCCTTTTGGACATCAGGTAGATTGAAGTATAAAACTGAGTGTGCCTCAGTGCAAGGATCGTATGCCCTACCGAGTCTGTTAATTATCTATCACACGACATAAGATACCGGTAAGCATATATGTTCTAATTAGACCTTTAATTTGATGATCTGAGAGAATCCTCAATATAAGTATACAACTTTGATTTTGAATCAAATTTGATCAATTTTGAAACCAAAGAAAACCTAAAATCTGATCTGTAATAGTTTTTGCTTGAAAAAATTCATCATAGTATACAGAAGATGAATTAAATATTAGAAATGCTTCATGATAACAACTATTTTACTCATATTATTGATCTGTTAGAAGTCAAGATTTTATTTATTAGAGTTAGTTGGTTAGTAGAATATTAAATGTGGTAGGTGTTGTTGGTGTCTTTAAATATGTGTCAAGTCCCATTGTAATGTAACAAATTCTAATCAATCTAATCTATTCAACTCTATTCTACTAAAATTTAACATGGTATCAGAGTCTTTTGAGCCTGGGTAAATTTTCTCCATTCCTCCTGAAAAATTCTTCCCTACTTCCAACAACTACTTCCTCTGTTTATGGTGCGTCAAGTAAAGGTTTCTCACTTTTGTGGCCCACTAATTTTTTGTGAACTTTGATACTCACCGCCGGCGAGGGAAGGGGCAGACGGCGCCGTCTGGCCGTTCCCCGAAGTCTGGCAACCAATGGGACAGCGCGTGGATCTCACGCGCCACATTTATCCTTCATGTTTCGTGGCGCGTGAATGCCACGCGCCGCCTTCCCGACAGCAGAAGAACATCGTCGTCGCTGTTTCAAGGTCGTCAGTCCTCGTCTAGGCCTTTGGTGATGGTCATTTTGCCATTTGGTACTGGGTCATGCTCTTCTTCACACTGCTATTCACCTCGTTATGTCTTCTCTGATTTCTTCAGTCAGACTTGGCTCGCCTCTTTTTTCACAATGTCCTTCATTTTTCATACTGAGATTTGTATTGTGTTTTCATTCCAATTCCCTCTCACATTGCTCTTCTTTTCCCTGTTCATCACTCAAGCTTGTTGATTGAATCAAGTTGATGGCTGTGTTCTCATTCATTCCAGCCTTCTCTCCTTGTGACTTCAACCATAGGCTCATAGCTGTGTTTCCATTCCAGCTTCTTCTCCCATGGATTTTAACCACAGGATTATGTTTCCTTCTCTCAACAAGTTTAGTGGTGATTTCTTTTGAGTGGTCTACATGATGACTATTTGAGATACAATGATAGGGGGAGTTGGAAGAAGAATGTTCAAGGGTGTTTTACTTATTTTTCTTTTCACAATTTTATGATGTATGAGACTTTTATGTTTTGGAATATCTTGTAACAAGTTGGGCATGATTAACATCTATGCTCCAACTTGAGGAGGAGTGTTAGAAGTCAAGATTTTATTTATTAGAGTTAGTTGGTTAGTAGAATATTAAATGTGGTAGGTGTTGTTGGTGTCTTTAAATATGTGTCAAGTCCCATTGTAATGTAACAAATTCTAATCAATCTAATCTATTCAAATCTATTCTACTAAAATTTAACAGATCCTACTTCATAATTTCATCTATTTTTTACTTTGATTCCTGTTTAAAATGAAAATTTAAGGAAAACCTGTACAGAATTATTATCATGCAGTCACTGATAATATAAGAAGTATATACTCACTCGCTTTCTTCTCAGCAACTGGTTTGTCTGGCTAGCATTATTAAGGCATAGATTAGTGAATATACTGTATGGATCAATAGTGCCCATTTCTTTATTAGCAGTCTCTAAAGCTTTTTCACATGAATCTGACGGGTGCATGGCAGACTCAAGACCACATTGAAGCTTCATTTGTTGGTAGGTTTGATCAGAAATCATACCGGATGACCACAAAAATTCAGAATACCCCAAGTTATCATGGTATTCATCAATTGCAGCATTTCCAACCTGAAATAGACATACATATTTAGTAGAGTTATTTGATGACAATATGGAAAACACAAATGAACTATTCTTAAGAAGAGGCAAAATCTATACTATGAGGCCTTTCAGATTGATATCTTCTTTGGATTTCTGGTTGTGCTTCACAATAACTTGGCTAAGTTGAGGAATATAATGCCCTGAAACACAAGTTCAATGGTTGATGCATACTAAAATATTAAAATATATCAGATCAGAATAAAATCTATATAAAATGAATGAGTAGAATCGAAAGAAGACCTCAAAAAGTTTAATAAACATAATGAAAACTTGGTGAATATCATATCAACTTTTTAATTAGTTTCCCCTTTTGAATAACAACAAAACTGGTATATCATAATGTAGAAGATTGCCAAAGGCATTTTTATCCCTTCAACCAATCAATGTCATAGATAAGTTGTGGAGTTTTACCTGCATAGCTCTCACCAGCAATATAAAAGTCTCTTCCTTTATACTGGGGAAAACGCTGAAACCAGTTTAGTAGGAATTTTAAATTGTCCTTAGCTGCGAATGAGGAAGTATTAATTAGTTAAACAAGAGTGGCACAATATATAATATAGGTCAAAGTGCAATTTGGTTCCATATCTTTTGCTCAGTTCCCAATTTGGTTTTGTATCTTCTTTTGTTGCAATTTTGGTCTCATATCTTTGCAAAAGGTCCCAATTTGGTCTCATATCTTTTGGGTAGGGTGGGAGAATTGGTCCCATTTTTTTGCAAAAGGTTCCACCTGACCCAAAAATAGAAGACCAATTCTAAACCTGATCCAAATATATGGGAACAATTTTGCACTTGACCCAAAGATATGGGACCAAATCTGCAACAAAAAAAGATAGGGGACCAAATTGAGAACTGAGCAAAAGATATGAGACTAAATTTATACTTTGGCCCATAATATATATTCCAAAGTAAATGGTAAGAAGAAGAATACCAGTCATCTTATCGCCATTGTTCAGCAAGTCAGATGGTGTGTTAGAATACGAAAATCCAACTCCAACAGGAGACTCAACAAAAAGAAGGTTGGCAACTATATATCACACAACACAAATATTTAGTTACTATTGAAGCATGCATTGTTGTAAACAGAACATGAGCATATTAACTTAACACAAGCATAAATGAACACAATTGCACAAAGAAGATACAAGAGTGAGGATTGTTACTGATTACCTGATTGTTACTAATTACCTTTATTCCAAGAGTGAGGATTCAGATAAACAGTCTTGCCATCTTGTTGAATCTGAAATGGACCAATTTCCTCTGCCTCCCCATAAGCAATTGATGAACATCCAGGTCCTATATATATAAACACACACACAAGACAAGACATTCCTTATTTCACATTTCACAAACTTAAATGAATTAAGAAACAAAAACAATCTTACATACACAACATTTTTTTTTCAATCTGACCTCCATTGAGCCAAAGAACAAGAGGCTTGGATTCAGGGTCTTTGGCTGCTTCAATGAACCAGTAAAACAGATTCCTCCCAGATTCCTTGTTGACATTGACATACCCGGCATAGTGATCGAACTTCACGTTAAACGATTGACCAGGAAGCTTACGAACCTTATCCAATTGCTGTAGGGAAAATGGGTCAGAGGAAGATGAGAAGTCAGAAGCAAAACAAGTGTTTCCCAGAAGAAGAAGAAGAAGAAGAGGAATGTGAGCAAATATGAGTGAAATTTGAGGAAGAAAAGAAAAGAAACTAGGCTTAGCCATGGGTTAGATGGAAGTGGATGATTACTACTAGTGATTCTAGTTCATTGGGTTTTATAGAGGATGATCAGGTGGTAACAATTTCTTGCTAGTTGGTATAAACAATGAGCAATTTGCACATTAATTATTGTCGCTTTATAAAGCACGTTTGCAACTTGTGTGCATCAGGATTGAGGGATATATAGGAATTCAATACGCCCACATACATTACCAAATTGATATATTTCATAACATTCCATTGAGAGTTTTTTTAGAGTTTGATGAGTGCCACTTGTGAAAGTTTGGGAGGGGCATTAGGTGGATTAAAGATGTTTAATTTTTGGTCAAACTGCATTTTTGGTCCTTTAACTTTTTTTCAAGTCTCAATTTAGTCCCATAATATTTTTTGCTGCACTTTTGGTTTCATATATTTGGATAAGGTTGCAAAATAGGTCTCATATCTTTGAGTCAGGTACAAAATTAGTCTCATGTCTTTAAGTCAGGTGGGACTAACGGTGGAACTCTTTGCAAAGATATGGGACCAATTATGCAGTTTGACCAAAAGATATAAGACCAAAAGTGATACGGGACCAAATCTATAACCTAAGCAAAAAATATGAGACCAAAAGTGCAACAAAAAAAAAATTATGGGACCAAATTGAGACTTGTACAAAAGTTGTGAAACCAAAAATACACTTTGACCTTAATTATTTTTATTGCCAATTGGCTATGTTTTAGTAAGTCTGCTGAGTGGAAGTGGTTTGGAAAACTATATAAATCACTTAAAGTTGTTATAAAAGTGACCATAAAAATATACAACGTATACATAAATCTAATTGTAAGAAAAAATTTCTCTGTGAATGTCACGTGACACAAGGCTCATGATTCGTACAATTTTTTATATAAATTTTTTTTAAAAAAAATATCACATTTGATACATTAAAAATCAAACGATTTTTTTTAAAGCCAATAAACAACCAATCTCTTTAAAATATTATATAACCTTTTTTCAGAAAATATCAAAAGAAAGAAATTCCTCGCTGTTTGTCGTTTCATGTCTGTTTCGTCATGTCGTTCAATTCCCATAGCAAGCACGTGAGGTTTTTCTGAGTTTATTCTCTCCAATCACGTGAATTGCAAATTTCACAGTGCACTAAGCCNCATAGCTCAAATTACCATAGCAAACACATGAAAATCTTGGAATCCGTGCCCTTTTACATTGTAAAACCCCTTTACAATGTAACAAACGGACCCTTAGTAAATTAATCTATTGATACTCTCACCAAAAAGAATGTTTGTTTATTATCAAATATATGTTAAGGAAAGTTGGATCTAGTGGGAGGGATTGATTTTTTTTTTTTTAAAGAAAGTTGAGGTAAGTTGGGTTTCGGGAGTTCATCAATGTTAGGATATGCCTTCAGACTCTATGAATACTTATAGAGATACTTACAAATGACCTACCAACAAAGCTCTTACATTAGCAGCGGAATTCGAACTCATGATTTTTTCGTAATATAGTAAATTTATATTTGAATTTTTATAAAAAAAAATACTCATTTAATCCCCTATCAAAATTTGAATTCTGATTTGAAGATATATTGATATTTAATATCTAATAATATTTTGAAATTTGAATAATTTTTTTTAACAAGTAACCGTTAAGAGCGAGAGAGCGAGAGGGGAACAAAATAAATTGGGTAAATTATACTTTGGTATGTTTTAGGAACTGGTTTCATTTTGATATCCCGTTCTTTTAAAATTAACATTTTGGTATTTTGTTCTTTACACCTTTANTTCAAAATTAACATTTTGGTATTTTGTTCTTTACATCTTTAACACTTTGGTACCCAAATTTATTTTTTTCTAAGTTTTAACGACGAAGTCGCATGTGACAATCACGTGCACAGTAAAAACATCCAAATGTCTATTTTCTTCTCATTTTTCACGATTTAGACGCTAAAAAATACTAAAAAATCATGAAACACACTAAGAATCAAAGTAAGAGGATTTTGGAGTATTTTGCCGTTTGAATAATGAAAAATGAGAGGAAAATAGACCTTTGAGTATTTTTACTGGGCACGTGATGATCACGAGCGACTTCGCCGTTAAAACTTAATAGAAGAATAAATTTGGGTATCAAAGTGTTAACGATACAAAGAATAAAGTATCAAAGTGTCACTTTTGATAGAACAGAATACCAAAGTGAAATTGGTCCATAAAACAGGGTACAAAGTATAATTTACCCAATTTATTTTGTTCCCCTCTCGCTCTCTCGCTCTTGNACAAAGTATAATTTACCCAATTTATTTTGTTCCCCTCTCGCTCTTGACCGTTACTTGTAAAAAAAAAATTATTCAAATTTCAAAATATTATTAGATATTAAATATCAATATATCTTCAAATCAGAATTCAAATTTTGATAGGGGATTAAATAAGTATTTTTTTTATAAAAATTCAATAATAAATTTACTATATTACGAAAAAATTATGAGTTCGAATTCCGCTGCTGATGTAAGGGCCTTGTTGGTAGGTCATTTGTAAGTACCT
>QANZ01056296.1:16016-27802 GCA_003254925.1 Chamaecrista fasciculata | reverse complement strand
ATAATAATAATAATAATAATAATAAGGCAAAAGAACCTTTTGTGTCCTAACGTTTGCGTGCATTTTTTATCCGGTTATCACGAATGTTTTATTTATCCGGTCATCTTATCACATGTTTAATTCAGAAAAACAAATTGACACATCAGTAAAAAAAAAGTGACACATTAGCATTGAGTCAAAGTTGGAGACATAATTGAAACTAAAGTTTCACATTAGGAGCACAACTGACACAAATAAAACATTAGAGGCATAACTGAAAATGCACACAAACGTTAAGAGCACGAAAGGAACTTTTCCAAATAATAACAATAATTTACTTATCTTCTTCACCCAAAATGCACGCAAAATGTTTGCCATCATTACTGAAACAAGAATCATTGTCTTGTCTGAAATTCATTTAAATTATTTTATCTATTTTTATTGTCAAATGGGAAAATTAATCATTTGGTCTTATAGTTTACTTAAATTTGGTTAAAGGGTTATGTTAGTCTTAATTGTATGCCCTAATATTCATTTTGATCCATTGTATTTTAAAATGTTCAAATTGGTCCTAAATATTGATAAAATGTTTCATTTTGGTCCCAAACTATTGAATATGACTTATTTCAAGTTCAAACGTGACGAGTTTAAAGCTACATATTGTTCTCAAATAATACTTTGTCTATTCAATTGGAGCCATCAGCAAATGAGCTAGGTCAAATCAGTCATAGAAATAGATTGCTCGTTTCATGGTCAAATAAGCAAAGTTAATCATATCTCTCGTTTCAAATTCGAATGCGACGAATCCAAAGCTCCGAGTTCCTCTTAACAAGTCCTTTAAACTTGAAATGAGAAACTAGAGAAATATAACCAAATTCAATAGTTTTGGACCACAATAAAATATGTCACCAATATTTATGACCAAATTAAAATATTTTGTCAATATTTAGGACCAATTTGATCATTTTAAAATATAAAGGACCAAAATGACCGTTTGACCCTTAAATTTTTTAATCTTTAAAAACAATTAGTATTTGATCACTATCATCATTATAATTTATTAAAATAGTACTGATTAAACCAAACCATGCTTAGGTGTAAACTATGAGTTGGATCATCGTTGACACATATTATTACTTTTATATCATATAAGACTCACGTGACATTATGTTTTTTCTCATATAATAAGTCCTTTCTTTTTCATTTGTCTTCATTTTTTTTCTCCTCCGGCCACTACCTTTCTCATCCAATCATAAACATCCATGGCAACATTAACATAAATGGTACTAATAACACTCATCTTTCAAAATAAGAGATGTATAGGAATTGAAATAGGAGAGTTAATTAATACTTAATACTATGAAATGAAAAAAAAAAAACAATACGAGACAAGAAGGTAATCTGATAGTTTGGATTTATTGATCATTATGACTACGAGCATGCAACAGATTACATCACATTTAGTAGCTTAATGGAGTAAATTATAAAATAAAATTAACACAATATGAAAATGATTTAATTATTAGAAATAGCAATCACATTACATTTACAAGGTGACATCATTTCTATTTTTTAAGTAATGTAATGCTAAAAAAACTTTTTTAACTAATTAAAAACTGTGTATGAGGTTACATCACGAGGGTGGATCCACTGTAGTGCTCCTGCAGTGTGAAACAAAAAACCCAAAACACAGTGTTTCATTAAAATGGAAACACTGCATTTTGTTTAATGATCCACTTCTTGTTTCACACTGCAGGAAATCCAATGCAGTGGATCCATTCTCGTCTCATCACTAGTTGTATGATGTAATTAGTATTTTTCAACATCCATTTTGCAATTATGGCAAAAAAAAACATTCATTTTGCAAGTCAATTTGTAGCACTCATTCAGTACTTAAGATAGATAATGTAAAGAGACCTATCGTTATGTTATACTCCAGAGCTCATATTAATCATAGCATTTAATATTAGCTTTTCTTTTTAATCCTAGACCCATAATTACCTAATCATCTAATAAATTTCTATTAATTCATGTAGTATTGGTTAATCTTAATAAGAGATTGTGAACAAGTAAATCTGAGAGAAATAAAGAGGTCGTAACCCTGTTATACTTCAAGAGTAGAACTAATCTGGACATAAATTGAAGAATTCTTATCTAAAATTACTTCAATCTGATTATGGGAATGGATCAATAGAGTTTATATTTTCTGATACATAAGATCCTTATTACGACAAGTGTAGAGCATGCTCATATTACTTTTATAGAATCCTCTAAATTCATACTAGTAGAAGAATGATTTCAAGAAGGAGAGAAACTTAGAAGGCCATAGAGATAAGAGAACTTCCCATATATTGTTATGTGGAAATGATTATTTTATTGATGGAGAATCCATATTTTATAGTGAAACAAAATGTGAAGGTAGGTTTCAAAAGGCACTATGAAGCTCAAGGGATGGCATGGAAGATCCAGAAAGGAAGGCTTTGATAAGTGCAAGAGCAAGTTTTGGTCTATGCATAGGAACTTCATGCCCTGCTCCCCTCACTACAACAAATGTCAATCCATCATAATCTTGTGTCCATCCTCCCACCTGTTTCAACTTAAATACATCAATTCAATGAAAAATAAACAACAAAAGTGATTATCTATCATGTGTTGAAGTCAAAGTCTCAAATTGGTCCCTTATGGATGGGGTAAGTTTCAAATTGGTCCAACATGTTTCCATGACGTTTCAAATTTTTGGAATCAATTGAAACATCATGGAAACATATAGGACCAATCTAAAACAAATAAAAAATAAGGAACCAATTTCAAACCTACCCCATACATAAATGACCAATTTGAGACTTGGGCCTATTATTTTTCTAACATATGGAACATAGTTATGAAGAGATTGCGCAATGACTGACCTGTCCATCATCATACCAAGGACGCCAATCACTCACAGTTGAAAGCTTCATAGCATTAATACTATGGCGAGTGGATGTCACTGGAACTACAGCATCTGTATCACCACTGTCATAAAGGGAAATCTCATAATCTTAGGTTATGTAGAAGAAACAGAGGATGAAGAGGAAATTTTTCATGAAAATGTGAGGTTATGAACTACGAAGTTCCAAATTACATGCATAAGGACAGTGACACTCTTTTATTACTACTTTTTTTCTTCTTCAACTATTCTAAAGGAGTCTAGAACCAATCTGATGTATAAGTCAAGTAATTCATGCAGGAAATGAGATTTTGAAATGGAAATGAAAACAAAAAAATAAGCACTACAAGAAAAGATGCCAAGTTGTCAGCCTAACGCAAAAACTCCACACTCAGTTAATCTCATTTGGACATCACAAGCATGAACCAATCAAGTGGTACATCCAAAGCCATTACTTATCTATTGAATGTATAAGTGTATACATGTACTGATGATTGTGTCTGTTTTACTATTTGATAGCGTATGAGTCATCCATATATATTAGAGATTAGGAGAGTGTACCTGAACATCCATATCCGCAGTCCTTGTGAAATAAGTTCACCATAAACATCTAGCACTGACAATGGAGAATCCTTCCAGTTCTCATAAACCACATCACTGTAAAACATTGAGAGCATAAGAGGCTTCATAAATCTCTATATTTCATTGCAGAGTACAGAAACACACACGGGAAGATAGAGTTATAAATAATGTGTTACACATATATGTTGTGTTCCTAACAGTCACTGGTCATAGATAGATAATTATGGGTATTTCCCTAAGTAACATTAAATACCTGCATGCCACCCATTTTTCAGGCTTGTGATTGGGATCAACGTGAAGAGCATTTTGGACCTCAGGTTGATTGAAGTATGCAACAGAGTGTGCCTCAGTGCAAGGATCATATGCCCTACTGAGTCTGCTAATTATCTATCACATGACATAAGAAGATACCGATAATTAAGCATATGTACCATACTTATGTAATAATGTTCTAATTAGAACCATGCAGTCACTGATAATATAAGAAGGGTACACTCACTCTTTTTCTTTTCATCAACTGGTAATTTGTCTGGCTAGCATTACCAGGGCATAGATTAGTGAAGATACTATACGGATCAATTGTGCCCATTTCTTTATCAGCAATATCTGAAACTTTTTCACATGAACCTGATGAGTGCATGGAAGGCTCATGACCGCACTGAAGGCTCATTTGTTGGTATGTTTGATCAGAAATCATACCGGATGACCACAAAAATTCAGCAAAACCCAAGTTATCATGGTATTCATCAATTGCAGCATTTCCAACCTGCAATAGACACAAATATTTAGTAAATTTATATGATGACAAGAAGTAAAAGACAAATGAACTATATATTCTTAAGAAGAGGCAAAATCTATACTATGAAGCCTTTCAGATTAATATCTTCTTTGGTTTTCCGGTTGTGCTTCACAATTACTTGGCTAAGTTGAGGAATATAATGCCCTGAAACACAAGTTCAATGGTTGATGCATACTAACATATCATATCAGAATAAAATATTTATAAAATGATGAGTATAGTGGATAAAAGACCTCAAACAGTTTATGTGTTCTCATCTCCCTATTTTAATTTCTTAATGTTGTTAGTATTCAAGAACCAAAAACATTTGAAGACATAATCACTAGTTCACCACCATGATACTATCAAACATTGATTTTCAAATAGAATAATTGAAGAGAATGAACATAGTGAAAACTTGGTGACTATCATATCATCTTTTTTGTTTCTCCTTTTGGGACTCAGATCCTCTGTAATCAGAGGCTCTCTGCAGTCCTCTGTATTAGATCGCCCAGTCAACTAAGACCATGAAACTATGTGTTTTGTTAAATGAGCTCACCACGTGTCAAGATCTCAATGGTGAGCAAAAATTCGGATGTTTATAAATGACCCAAATACAGAGAACTATAAGCTTGAGATACTAAATGGTAAGAATAATACCAGCTCTTTTATCGCCATTGTTCAGCAGATCAGATGGAGTGTTTGAATACGAAAATCCAACTCCAACAGGAGACTCAACAAAAAGAAGGTTGGCAACTATATATATATCACACAACACAAATATTTAGTTCTATTATAGATGGAAAGAACAAATTCCTGAAAGTAACTATTGTAGCATGCATTATTAGTATTATAAACAGCACATTAGCATATTAACTTAACACAAAAGCATAAATGAACACAAAGAACTATAGAAATAAGAAAACCTCCTAGACATGAAATAACTTAATTTACTAGAATCCTTAAGTTGGCTTACCTGAATATTCTAAATTTTCCACATACTTATATCCAAAATCCCAAACATCTTACAAACAATTAAGTTTTCGTGGAAACAGGTATATATAACAAAACTCAGAGATTGGCCAAAATCCTATTTTGGTCCCTCAAATTTGCTCAAAGTTCCGTTTTGGTCCCTTGAATTATTTTCGTTCTGTTTTGGTACCTCAAGTTTTCAAAAAGTTCCACCGTTAGTCCGGGGCTTTTTCCATTTACTTCTTCTGTTAAAAAAGAGAAAAACTAACTTTAATCTCCCAAAAGTTTTATTTTTATACATTAAGGTCTTTTTCCTTTTATAATAGGATCAAAACATAAGAAAAAATAAATAAATTGGGGTTTTAATCAATTTTGCGCCAAAAAGAAAAAGTTCTTCTTCCTCATCCTCCTCCAGAAACTGAACATCATCACCATCAAACTTGTCTTCTTCTTGTTCTTCTATATATATATATATATATATATATATTGTTACATATTACCTCGATTCCAAGAGTGAGGATTCAGATAAAGGGTCTTGCCATCTGACTGAATGTAAAATGGGCCATTTTCCTCTGCCTCCCCATAAGCAATGGATGAACATCCAGGTCCTATATATATATATACACGCACACAAGTAAATGGTAAGAAGAGGAATGAAAGCAAATGTGAGTGAAATTTGAGGAAGAAAAGAAAAGAATAAGCTAGGTTTAGCCATGGAAGTGGATGATTACTAGTGATTTGAGGCCATAGGGTTTTATAGAGGACGATCAGGCAGAACCAATGAGTGTTCATCATGCTTGCTTCGTTGTTTTGTTAGCAATACGTGTAACAATTTCTTCCTAGTTGGTATAAGCAATGAGCAATTTGCGAATAAGGTATTGTCACGTTATATATAAATAAAGTACGTTTGCAACTTGTATGCATTAGGATTGATATATTTCATAACATTCAATGGAGAGTTTAGAGTTTGATGAGAGCTACTTGTAAAAGTTTGGGACTGTTCAATGAAAAAAAAAACAAGGCAAAAGTACTAATTTCGTCTCCAAATTTTACACATGTTGTCAATTTCGTCCCCAATCTTTTTTTGTTATCAATTTCATCACCAATGTTTCACACGTCGATCAATTTTATCTTTTGCTCTTACTTTAGTCAATTATTAATGACAGAATCTATGATATGTAATATAAAATTGATTGATAAAAAAAATAAACTCAAATTCTAACTCAGATTGAAAAACATGATGCAGTCTGTCATTAATTTATTGGAAGAAGTTAGTCAAAGGATAAAACTGACCGAAATGTAAAATATTGGGGACGAAATTGACTGTTGGTGTAAAGTTTAAGAACAAAATTAATACTTTTGCCAAAAAAAAAATTTGGGAGTGGTAGCAGGTGGATTAAAGATATTTTAATTATTTATTTTCAATTGGCTAATTAATTAGCAAGTTAGTTAAATGGTAATTTTGGTCCTAAAATTATTTTTTATTCCGTTCTAGTCCTCGAACTTTCACATTTATTTCATTGTTAGTCCAAAAAGTGATTTCACCTAATTTCTGTCACTATGTTGAACCTTGAGAGTTGAGACTTTTTTTCCTCGGTAGACTCAGAAAATTTTATAATCACATGTATAAACTATATTTTAACAATATCACACATATAGGCCACTTTCACTGTAGCTAAATTGGGTTATGAAGAAACCGTCAACCGGGTTGACAGTTTTAGTGAAACGAAGCCGCTAACACAGTTGACGGTTTGAGAAAACAAAGAAACCGTCAACCCGGATGACGGTTTCTTTTCAAAAAATTTCGAAGACAAACCGTCAACCATGTTGACGGTTTCATGAAAGAGAAACCGTCAACCGAGTTGACGGTTTCTGATTCAATTTTTGAACTTACCGTCAACTCAAATGACGGTTTTGTCCTCGGCAAATTAAAAACCCTACTTCGTCTTCCATTTTAACTCTGCATCCCGACGGCCTTCTTCCTCCCACATTCTCCTTCTTCGTCTTCCTCCCTCGTCTCCTTCTTTCAGTTGTCGGTCTTCTTCACGTCCACCGCCACCTTCATCCTTCCATTTTCCCGTGTTGCCTGTGGATCCGCTTCGTCTTCCTCCATTTTCCCGTGGATCCGCTGTCGGCCGCCACAGGTAAGCGAAATCCTCCGTCTTCCTCCGCCGTGTGCAGTGTTGCTCCTTTTTTTTTTCCTACGCCGTGCTGCTCATTTTTTTTTTTTTACTGTGTTGCCATTTTTTCCTCCGCCGTGCTGCTCATTTTTCCTAAGATCTGTTTATTTTTTTTGAGTAAACTACTAAATTGGTCCCTGGATTATTGACTCGCTGACAGATTGGTCCCCGAATTTAGGAAATTGACAAATAGGTCCCCGAATTTTTCTAACATTTGTCAAATAGGTCCCCGAATTTTTCTGATTTGTTGACAATATTTTTGATTGATTTGTTGTATGATTAATGTGATATCATATTGAAAAATTAATTAGTGATTAAAATTTTTTTGATTTGATTAAAATTAATGATGTAATTAATATTGATTTGTTGTGATTGTTTGATGTAATTATTTCTGATCTGATTAAAATTTTTCTGATTTGATTAAAATTAATGATGTAATTTTGTATGATGTAATTAATTATTGATTGTTTGATGTAATTAACTTGTAATTTTATTTTAGAAAATACATTCAAATAGAAAAAGGAGGTCTATGTTTTATATTCTATTTTTTTAAAAGAAACATGTGAATTTTTCTTAAGGAAAAATTGGTATGTTATTAATTAAATATGTTTGTTATAGTAACAAATTAATTAATAATTTTATTAACTAATTTTGGTTTGATAATTAATTTCTTAAGGAAAAATATAGTTATGGATGCTAGAGGTAGAGCTGCTCCGGTACTTGATCCTGGTCCAGAGGACCCATCTGTATTATATTTACATAGACAACATATTTCTGAGGCTGTTTGGAAAGGACATGTAAGTAATTATTATTAATTACGTTTTTGTGCTATTATTAGTATTAATTTAAAGTTAATTAAATAATAATAATTAAATATTTACCTCAAAACAAGATGATGATTTAAAAATAATGAAGTAATGAAGATGAAAAGAAAAAGAAAGAATAAAATGAGAAGATGATCGAAATTTTCTAAATGAATAGATGAGAGAATGTGAACTTGCATATAGAGCTGAGGTTGCGTATTTATATAGCTGAGGTTGCGTATATCTCCCAATGAAATTATTTTTTCCTACTGCAACACTCCAACACGTACAGCAAACCCGTGATTTTTTTCTGCTGCAGACCAAAAAAAGCACACGAAATATCTGATAACACGCAAATGGAATGTGGCACGCGAGCTTGGTAAGAAACCGTCAACCAGGTTGACGGTTTCCTCTTTGAGAAACCGTCATCCGGGTTGACGGTTTTCTCTTTAAAAAACCGTCAACCGGGTTGACGGTTTTTTCTTTAGGAAACCGTCATCCCAGATGACGGTTTTATTTCCCAACTTTTTCTTGAAGAAACCGTCATCCGGGTTGACGGTTTCTTCCTTTCGTCAAACTGCCATCCCGGTTAGCGGCTTCATTTCACTGAAGCAGTCATCCCAGTTGACGATTTCTTCATAACCCAATTTTGCTACAGTAAAAATAGCCTATATGTGTGATATGGTTCTAGTATAGACTATATGTGTAGTTATTAAATTTTCTTGGTCTACCGACAAAAAAAAGTCTGAGAGTTGAGATATAGTATTTTTCTCTCATATCCATATGTCATAATAAATGTGTCAATAAAGATAGAAAACCAAAACACAACATGCTAGCCCTAAACCTAACAAACACAAGAATATCATGATAGGGGGGCTTCAATATTGATGAATTTTGGCCCAAAAGATTCTTGATGTCAAACCGTCAACACTACTTACCTGTAATGGAATAGGTGGGTAGTGGGGTACTTCATAATTTTTCTATATTAATTGATAAATACAAGATTAATAAAGTTTATGATCACATTATATTTATCATTAAACATTAATGAATATCTTTAATAGAGAGATCAAATTAATTATAATTGTGTTCTTTAAATACTAAATTTCATAATTGTCTTTTAAAAAATAAATTGATAAATTTATCATCTTTTAAAAGTTAGATCGTTAATTTACTTATAATCTTATAAGTTATTATCATTTTTAAATTATTATCATTCGTTCATTTTTAAACTTGCATATGTATTTTAATCGAATGGGAAACGTTTCTTCTAAAAAAAAAGAAAGAAATTATCTAAAAATATTTGTTTTACAATAAGCCAACTATGATACATTGATATGTTTATAACTTCAAAAAAAAAAATTATACAAAGTATTAATATTGTTAGAGATAAAGCCCTGCCTGAGAAAAATAAAAAAAAAAAAAACATAGTTATTATGTGAGAGAATTCTATACAAAATTGTCTTAGACATTTTAGTCAAGTATTATTTTCTTTACATTTATATTCATACACAAGTCTAACACTCTTTTAAATTTCAACATAATATGAGAGTCCAATGACCTCATAACCTAAACAAAGATCTCAGGTCCAAAAAAAAATTGTGATCTTTGGGGGATGTTTGGTATATGAATTGAAAAAATAGTCCCGGAATTAGGAGCTCCGGCATAGACTAATCATGCGTTTGCTATGCATATTAAAAAATTAATCTCGAGAATATTGTTTTCTCAGGAATAAAATAATTTCCTAAAATAGCTATTTTATAATCCCACCCTAGAGGGTGTGATTAGTCTAATCCCATGAGATGGGATTATTTTGGTCCACCTAAAATGACTAATTTATCCTCATTAAACTTAGCTAATTAAATTTTGTTCTACAAACTCTTTCCATTTCTCATCTAATATTCTTTATGTCAAATCTAACTAATTAAGTTTTATTTAGACCATTATAGTTAGTTGGCCAAAAAAAAAAGACCATTATAGTTATATTTTGAGCGATAATTTTTTTAGACTATTTTTTATTTTTAAGAATTATGACCTTATGTCTTGAAATCGTATATTATTACTTGGCCCATAATTTTTTTAGACTATTTTTTTATTACTTGTAGAAATAATTTTTTTCAAAATATTATTAGATGTTAAATATAACTTATAGGTCAAAGTGTGCATTTGGTCTCATATCTTTTGCTAAGTTTCTAATTTGGTCTCATCTTTTTTGTTACACTTTTGGTCCCATACCTTTGGGTCAGTTTCCAATTTGGTCCTATATCTTTTTTTGTTATAGATTTTGTCTTATATCTTTGGTTCAATTGCAGAATCAGTCCTATATCTTCGGGTCAGGTGCAGAAGTGGTCCTATATTTTTGCAAAAGGATCAACTAGAGGTTGATCCTTTTGCAAAGATATGAGACCATATCTTTTGGTCATGTTAGAGAATTGGCTCCATTATATCTTTGCAAAAGGTTCCACCATTAGTACTTAGTTCTATCTAATCCAAATATATTAGACAAATTCTGCACTTGACCCAAAGATATAGGATCAATTCTGCACTTAACCCAAAGATATGAGACCAAATCTGTCATAAAAAAATATATGAGATCAAATTGAGACCTAGCCTAAAGATATAAGACCAAAAGTACAACAAAAAGAAATACGGGACCAAATTAAAAACTCAATAAAAAATATGAAACCAAATTTATACACTACAAAAAAACCGGTATTTAGCGACGGTTTAGAGTCGGGTTTAGCGACGGTTATGACCGTCGGCAGAGATCTAGCGACGGTTGCTGAAACCGTCGTTAAACACAGCGTCGGGAGCCTTTTAGCGAAGGTTATATCAACCGTAGGGATAACCGTCGCTAGATAAAACCTAGCGACGGTTGTGACCGTCGCTAGACTCAGCCAAATTCGCTCTCCCTAAACTTATTTGGCGACGGTTATAAGCGTTGCTAGATGCCGACGGTTATAAGCGTCGCTAAAGCAAGGTAAATTCCGATCTCCCTACTTGATTTAGCGACGCTTATAACCGTCGGCATCGAGCGACGCTTATAACCGTCGTTAAAACAAATCGGATTTTGTCTCCCCAATCATATCTAGCGACGCTTATAACCGTCGCTAAAACAAGACAGATTTCGCTCTCCTCAGTCATATCTAGCGACGCTTATAACCGTCGCTAGAAATATTCTTCATTTTTTTTTTCAATTCCAATAAAATTAAAATTAAAATTAACCTAAAATTAATTTTAAATTAAAATCAACTTTACAAAAGATAAATTGACAACAATCTTGAAAATTTCATAAAATACCAAATTTATGTTATTAAAATTAAAACATTACAAAAGTCATAACATATATATGGCAAAGCGATATGTGTGAGGTGAAACTAACATTGTTGTTCAACATAAGAAAAACAAAAGGTGGAAAAAATGTATACAGATGCTCTCACAATATTAGAAATTGTTAATACATAAATGAACACTAAATATAAAAGAAAATAATAACTATATGCTAAATTAAACTTGGAATATTGGAAGCTTGTCATTGAACAAAAAAAAAAAAAAACTCAACTAGC
>QANZ01056296.1:0-13193 GCA_003254925.1 Chamaecrista fasciculata | reverse complement strand
AGAGTAAGCATATATTTAGTGATTATTGTGTTTTACTATTTGATAGCATACAAGTCATACATACATATTAGACATTATGAGAGTCTACCTGAACACCCATATTCGCAGTCCTTGTGAAATAAGTTCACGATAAATATCTAACACTGTAGATGGAGAATCCTTCCAGTTTTCATTAACTACAAGACTGCAAAACATAACATTGACAGAGAAACAGGCTTCATACATCTCTAAACTTCATTGCAGAATAAATAAACAAACACAATAAGAGGTGTATATATATAGAGAAAACTTACTATTTCTTCTCTAAATTTACACCGAGTTAATGAATTAGTCCTTAAATAATCCAGATACACAATTTGGTCCCTGAAATATCTCAATTGTCCATGATTTGGTCCCTGAATTTGACCCAGTGACCAAATTGTTGGCGATTGCAATAATCCAAGGACTGAGTCGTATATTTTGATTATTCAAGGACTAATTCATTAACTCAGTACAAATTAAAGGACTAAATAATTAGTTTTCTATAATATATATATGCTTATGAGTAATTCCCTAATTAACACTAAACATACTTGCATGTCAACCATTTTTCAGGTTTGTGATCTGGATCAATATGAAGAGCCTTTTGGACCTCAGGTAGATTGAAATATGCAACTGAGTGCTTCTTGGTGCAAGGATCATACGCCCTACTGAGTCCACCAAGTATCTATCACATGACATAAGATACCAACCAATAAGAATGTGTACCATAGTTATGTAATAAACTAATAATGTTCTAATGATTTGACAGAATACTAAATAAAACTTTGATCAGTTTTGAGGACAAAAGAAAATCTAAAATCAATAAATAAAGGCTTTTTTCTTTTATCAATTTTTGCCTGAAAAAATTCATCATAGTGTACAGAAGATGATTTAAACATTAATTAGAATTGCTTCAGGATAACAACTACATTACTCAGACTATTGATGGGCCATTTACATTATATATACATAGGGGCAAAAGCATCTTTAGTGCTCATAAATTATGGGATAAATCTCAATTGTACTACTTCTTTTGTTGTCATAATTGAACTTCTAAAGTTTCACATTTATCTTAATTGTACCCTAAGGCTTAACGTTGTCTAAATCTTTGATGGGAAATGGTGACTTTATGCTGACATTTTGGGGGGTTACAATTAACATGAATAACTTTGGAGGTGCAATTGCACCAAAATAAAGAAAGAGAAAAAGTCACTCGTCATATCACCATTTACTGATGGCGATTTATACCGTGTTAGGTCTTGAGGTACAATTGAGACAAATATAATATTTTAGGGGTATAATTTGACAACAAAAAAAAATTTTGAGGTACAACTGACACTTACCCCATAAGCATAAGCTGAGGCACCGATAATACTTTTGCCTATTATTGGAGTACTATTTAATAATTCAATTTGATAGGATGCTTTGAACAAGAAGGGACAATAGATACTAGGCAATTTCCCATAGAGAGAATCAAAATACCACCGTATATAATAAACCTATAGAGATCAACATGCAATAGACTGATAGTATAATAAGAAGGGTTAAAGGGTATACTCACATGCTTTCTTTTCATCAACTGGTTTGTGTGGCTACTATTATTAGGGCATCGATTAGTGAAGATACTGTATGGATCAACCGTGCCCATTTCTTTTTCAGCAATGTCTTTAACTTTTTGACATGAACTTGATGGGCGCAACAAAGACTCATGATTGCATTCAATGTTCATTTGTAGGTATGTTTTATCAGAAATCATACCGGATGACCATAGAAATTGAGAAATTCCCAAGTGATCATGGTAATCATCAATTAGAGAATTTCCAACCTGAAAACATAGACAGACATATTTAGTAAAGTTTATATGATGACAAGAAGGGAATCATAAATGAACTGTTCTTAATTAAGAAGAGGAAAAATCTATACAATGTAGCCTTTCAGATTGATATCTTCTTTGTATTTCCAATTGTACTTCACAATAAGTTGGCTAAGTTGAGGAACATAATGCCCTGAAACACAAGTTTAGTGATTGGTAAATACTTACATTTCAAATCAAAATAAAATGAATAAAGTGGAGAAAATACCTCAAATAATGTCATAGATAGGTTCTGGAGTTTTACCTGCATAGCTCTCACCAGCAATATAAAAGTCTCTTCCCTTATATTGGGGAAAACGCTCAAACCAATTCAGTAGGAATTTTAAATTGTCCTTAGCTGCGAATCAAGAAGCATTAATTAGTTAAACTAGAGTGCCACAATATATAATATAGGTCAAAGTGTAAATTTGGTCTCATATCTTTTGCTCAGTTACCAATTTGACCGATAATATATATTCCAAAGCAGAAGAAGCATGAGATACTAAATGGTAAGAAGAATGAATACCAGTTCTCTTGTCGCCACTGTCCAACAGGTCAGATGGAGTGTTTGAATATGAAAATCCAACCCCCACAGGAGACTCAATAAAAAGAAGGTTGGCAACTATATATCACAAAACACAAATATTTAGTCAAAAGATAAAATTAACCAGAATGTGAAACATTGAGGACAAAATTAACTGAAAAAAAAGATTAGGGGTCAAATTGACGGTTGATGTAAGTTTGGAGACTAAAAGAGTGTTTTTACCTTTTATATATATTGATTTACTTATAAAAAACCTTATAAATAACTTGTTTATTGAACAATACTTTATATTAATTGCATGCTGCACACACAAGAGGCACGACCTAGCTCTTTTCTCCATTTTTTCATTTCTTGCTTGGACCCACTTGTTTGCTCTGGTTTCTTTGTGGTTCATTGCTGTCAAGTTTCGATTGAAGATGCATTTTAACACACTAAATTAAAGCTTCGGTTTGATGCTTAGCTTCACTTTCTTCAACTTTTATAAATAGACCTATATCCATGCCAGTTATGTGTCCCCACAGTGGGGTCGTGACATTGGCTCCCCTAATCACAATTTTCTACCTTGGTCCCTATATGTGAATATTCTAATTTTCCGCAAGTTTTCATGAAAACAAAATTTTTATACACAGCACAGAAAAAATAAAAAAGAGAAACTGAAAAATAAAATATTAGCGAACTCAAAGATATTGAGTTAGTTAATTACCCTGATTCCATGTGTGAGGATTCAGATCAATGGTCTTGCCATCTGACTGAATTTGAAATGGGCCAATTTCCTCTGTTTCCCCACCAGCAATAGATGAACATCCAGGTCCTATATATACATACACACAAGACGGACATTTCACAACCTTAATCAAAACATAACTGCTTTTAACAAGTACTTTTTTTGTTTAGTTGGAACTATTAGCAAATGAAGTTAAATTAAGCCTTGAAAGTGAGCTACTCATTTAAGGATAAGTAAAATTTGTCACATTTCTCTCGTTTCAAGTCGAAATGTGATGAATCTGGAGCTACGGGTTACTATTAATGAGTGTTTTTTTAGTTGAAACCGTCAACAAATAAGATTAAATCGAGCTCTCAAAAATGGGTTTGAAACCAATTTTTCATTTTCTTTTTCCTTTCAAGTCTCAAACCCACTTTTGAGATCGATTTGATCTCATTGTTGACATTTTCAACAATGCAAGAAAACAACTCACTAAGAGTACTCCGTGGGCGGTAACCCAGGATTCATAGCATTTAGATTTGAAATAAGAGAGATATCATCTTTGATTGTTTGATCGTGAAACAAGCGGTCCACTCTCGAGACTCAATTTTATCTCGTTTGCCAACGATTCTAACTAAATAGGAAAAACACTCGCCAAAACCAACACATGGAACTTGAAACAAGAGATATATGGTCACATTCAGTAGTTTGAGACAAAAATGAAACTATATGACAGCATTTAAGACCTATTTAAATATTTCTAAAATCAATTTGAACATTTGACCAACGAAATAATAACAACAACAAAAGAAAGGAAACAAAAAAAAATTCTTAATTATAAAGCAAATATATAAATCAAATAGCGAAAACATGTTTAATAATTTGACCTCCATTGAGCCAAAGAACAAGAGGCTTGGATTCAGGGTCATGAGCTGCTTCAATGAACCAGTAAAAGAGATTCCTCCCAGATTCCTTGTTGACAGTGACATAGCCAGCATAATGGTCGAAGTTAATATTAAAGGATAGACCAGGAAGCTTAAGAACCCTATCTCGTTGTTGTAGGGAAAATGGGTCAGAGGAAGATGACAAAATAGAAGCAGCAAAACAAGTGTTTCCCACAAGAATAAGAGGAATAAGAGCAAATGTGAGTGAAATTTGAGGAAGAAAAGAAAAGAAACTAGGTTTAGCCATGGGTTCCATGAAAGTGGAGTGGATCAGTGGATGGTTACTAGTGATTCGAGGTCACTGACTTTTATTGAGGACAATCATCAGGTATGAATGTGTGTAATTGGGTGTATCATACTTGCTTCACTTTTTATTTTTTTTGGCCAATATCATACTTGCTTCACTGTTTTTGTAATTTGTATAAACTATAAACTATGAAAATTTTGCGAATAAATTATTGTCATGTGATAAAGCACGTTTTGCAACGTGTACTCATCAGGAGTTCACACACTTAAAACAAAATTGATATGTTTGATAAGTAAAAATCTATTTTGGTCCCTAATGTGTGTCTGAAATTTTGTTTTGGTCTTTAATATATTTTTTTTGTTCTATTTTGGTTCTTAATGTTTTTTAAAAGTTTTATAATTGGCATCTAACAATTGAATATGGTCATATCTCGATCATTTCAAACTCGAATGCAATTAAATCAGAGCTATATTGGAGTCATCGACAAACGAGGTCAAATCAAACATGAAATCAAGCCCAAAAATGGATGGTTCGTTTAATAAATTTGGTCATATATCTCTTGTTTGACGAGTTCTTTTTATATCTAGTTGGGACGGTTGGCAAACAAGGTTAAATAGTACTCCAAAAGTGAGTTTCGTCAAAATATCAATATCAGCTCTCAGAGTACTATTTGACCATGTGGCTAGTATCCAGAATTTAATCCAGACTTTTAAGTTATTCTGGATAGTATTTTTAATTTAATCCAGACTTTAATTTAATCCACATAAGTTATTCTTAATACTATAAATAAAACTATCCAGAATAACTTAATACTATAAAACTTGAATTTTTAAATCTCACTTAAAAGAATGCGATTATTCTAATCTCATAATATGAGATTATTTGAGTCTAATTTTTTTTATGAAAAATATCATAATTCATTGAAGAGAACAATCAGTACAAATTCATTAAAGAGAGCCCATCCAGCAAAAAGATTCCACACGTGATTCTCTACTCTGCAAATCTGCAATACAGTGAGTTGCACCAGAAAAAGGACACATGGCTAAAATTACCAAGACACCCCTCAATTTCATTGAGGACAGATTTTTTTTTGTTTTGACCGAATCATAAAGAACAGATTGGAAATGAGTAAACTAGGATTTTGGTCCCTGAATGTTATAAACGCTGGCAGTTTGGTCCATGGATTTTCGAAATTGTACAACCCAGTCATTGAATTATGCTAATTTGCTACAAATTGGTCCTTCCGTCACCCAAGCGTTACAAAAAAATCTTATGTGGCACGGATGGAGACTGACGTGTGGGTCGTTAAGTGCTGATGTGGCAAGCTAATTGTCACGTCAGCACCGGTTTAACACAAAAAAATTGGCTGCCATGTATGAAAATGTCGCCACATAAGCATAAAGAAAAAAAAGAGGCACTCTTTTGCAATTTGGTCTTTGCGTTTTATTTCTTAAATCCTAAAACCCTAAACCCTAAACTCTAAAAGAAAGAACCCCTAACACCCTAGTCATCTCCGACCCTAAATTTTACAGGGACTAAATAGTACAGAAAGGGAAACGTATTTAGATCATCCGAGGACCTTTTTGTACAAATATGCAGAACAGTATATGATTCGAAATTAGATTGGAAGAATGAAGAAGATGATGATGATGATGATGGAAGAAGATGAACAGTGAAGATGATTTCGAAATCAAAAGAACAATGATGATGCATGGTGGTGGGTAAAATGAAGATGATGATGATGATGATTGAAGAAGATGAACAGTGAAGATAGTTTCGAAATTAGATTAAAGAAGATGAACAGTGAAGATGATGATGATGATGATGAGTGGTGGCGGTGACTGTGGGGGTTTAGGGTTTAGGGACCAAAATATTTTTTTATAATTCTCTGTCGCACAATTGGTTGTCGCATTATCCGCTTCGTCCTTCTTATCCCCTCTACTCCTGGCAGTGGGAGTCGGAGCGGGTGTCAAAGGAGCAGGCAATTGCAGAGCCTTCTCTGATTTAAGAAAATAAAATGCAGGGACCAAATTGCAAAAGAGTGCCTCTCTTTTTTTTCTTTATGCTTATGTGGCGACATTTTCATACGTGGCATCCATTTTTTTTGTGTTTAACCGGTGCTGACGTCGCAGTTAACGGACCACGTTAACACTTAACAGCTCACGTCAGTCTCCAAACATGCCACATAAGCTTTTTGTAACGACTGGGTGACAGGAAGACCATTTTGCAGCGAGTTAGCATAATTCAGGGACCAAGTTGTACAATTTCAAAAATTCAATGACCAAACTGCTAACGCCTGTAAAATTCAAATACCAAAATGCTAGTTTACTCAATTGAAAATAATTAAAGCCCTAGTTATTGCCTTTGAGTGCGTAAAGCCGTAAATGACAAACAAAGAGTTAGTTTCAACTAAAGCTATCAGAGTGATGCAACTTAGCTAATATAATTTGGCTTATCACGAGTTATGGCTCATTTAAGTTGCCTCAGGAGAGATAAAATCTTTTGTGAGGTAGGATTATGCCAATCCAACTCATCAAATATAATAATGCAACATTTTTTATAATATTATAAAATAAGCGTATTATTAAAAAAATGTTACATCAGGGTCAGTTCAAAACTTCAAATTAATCATTGTGAATGTGTCATTGGATGTATCATGCCTGCTTCATTGTTTTTGTATAAACTATTAAAAAATTGCGAATAAATTATTGTCACGTGATAAAGCACGTTTTGCAACGTGTACTCATCAGGATGGAGGGATGTAAAGGCACTTTAAAAAAAAATTGATATGTTTGATAAGTAAAAATCTACTTTGGTTCCTAATGTTTGTATGAAATTTCCTTTTGGTCTTTAATATTTTTTTTGTTCTGTTTTAGTTCTTAGTGTTTTTTAAAAGTTTTATTATTGGCCTCTATCAATTGAATATGATCATATCTCTCTCGTTTCAAACTCAAATGCAATTAAATTAGAGTTATATTGGATTCATCAACAAACAATGTCAAATCAAACATAAAATCGAGCCCAAAAATGGAATGTTCGTTTCATGGATTTTGGTTATATATATCTCATTTCAAGTTCAAATGTGACAAAATCAGAGTCACAAATTACTTTTGACGAGTTCTTTCTCTATCTAGTTGGAGCTATTAGCAAACAAGGTCAAATAATACTCCAAAAGTGAGTTTCGTCAAAACATCAATATTACCTTTCAAGGGTTTGGTCAAATATGACCTTATTCATCAACGGTCCCAACTAGACAAATAAAGAACTTGTCAAGAGCAACTTGTCTCTAATTTTGTTGCATTCGGATTTGAAACGAGATATGTATAACCAAATTCATAAAACAAGAGGCCAAATTTCATGTCTGATTTGACCTCGTTTGTCAATAACTTTAATTGGGCGAAAAATGACCTCATCAAATTTAACTCATAGTTCTAATTTNGTACATTGAACAATAGAAACTGAAAAACTTCTCTCTCACTATTCAAAGAAAATCAAACAAGAACAAGCTAAAAACTCTTGTCGTTTAACACAAAAGTCCCTCACAGAATGAATCGGCACGTTTTCTTCACCGATCCTGGACAGATCAAAAAATTTCATATTAATCGCGGTCAGAAATCGATACCATCTACGAAGATCTTGATTAATATCCGATTCAAAGAGACGAAGCACTAAGTTGAGGTTTATGCGAAATTGATTAATATCCAAATTGCGTCAAGTTTCCGGGAGATTTGATGCCGAAAAATGTGAAATCGAATACTGTGGAGAGAGAGAGAGAGCGCAACGACGGAGAGAAGGAGTGGTATGCCAAATTGAAACGGTGTGCCAAATTGAAAAGAGCGAGAAAGAAAGAGTTGCAGAGAAAGCGAAGATGGGGAAGAAGGAGTGGTATGCCATTTGGTGAAACGGTGCGCCAAATTGAGAGAAAGCGAAGATGGGGGAGAAGGAGTGGTATGCCATTTGGTGAAACGGTGCGCCAAATTGAGAGATTTATGCGAAATTGGAAAAAAATTTCGGGTCCGCGTGCGCTTAAACTTTCTCTCTCATCTGCTGCGAAAGGTACACCATTTTCTTCGCTGGTGCACTGAATGTCGGGCAAAAATTGTACATTTTAGTCCTTTTGGTGCACCATTTCGTAGGCCAAAATTCAACCGGTGCACCGATTTTGATAATCACCCCCCACTTGCACATGAAAATAATCAAATTTCACGCTTTTCAAGGCAAACAGTAACATATTTTGATTTTTTTTCAAACAACAATCACATCCAAACACACTTTTATTATAATCAAATCATATCTTACTTTTTCTTTCATTCATATCCCTATACAATTTATCAATTTCCTTTTACGTAAGATTTTTTAATGTTAATCATAGTGTGATTATAATCAAAGTTGATTTACACTTTGATTATATGTTAATCACACCCTTTCCTATACAAAACATAAAGCCCATCCCCACTTGTACGTAAGATTTTTTTTTTGGTGTGTGTGTGTGGAGCAAATGGTTGAACTTTCTAGCGAGTGATACTTTTATGCTTTTTTTTACATCGTAAATGATTTACGCTTTTCTTGAGGGTCAAAATTCAAAAGTGAAAGTCATGAAAAACATATCTGTGCATAAATGCACTGAAAATTTGACCTGTAATTTGAAAAATCCAGTACTACAAACCGAGTTTCAAAACTGATCTTTTCATCTCATCAACAAGCTCTTTGATCACATCCTCCCAGAAAGGCCTTTTCTTTCTCTCGTCAGCAGCAACAATGGCGACAATTGGGTTGGTCGCACCAGCGACAACGACGGCGACGAAAACGAAAACTCCGCCCAAGTGATTGTCCTCTTTCTTCAATCATTTGCTTCTTTAAATATGAATTCGAAAACAGAACACATGGAAGGAAGATATTGAATAAATGGCTCAACAATGAATAAGAAATCATAAGCATTTTTTTTTGGCCAGAATCATAAGCATTTTTTAATTGAAGTAAAAGTCCTCCACAAAAACAATTGCATGTGAAGGGGATGGGCTCCACATTTTTAATGGAAAACTGACAGAAAAGCAATTGCATTGTATTGTGAAAGTTTATTTGATTCATACCATATTTATCTTCAACTAAATAGTGTGACTCTTCAGCATAAGATGCATCTCTTTGTAATACATTAATAACCGCTACTATTCATCATAAAATGTCTCTATTTGAAATAATTGTAACCAATGCTGAAAAAAATAAGGGAGATTAGGAGAGTTACTTATCTGGAACTGAGAAAATTGAGGGCAAGAAATCTGCAACTCACTGATCCAAAGAGAAGAACCAACCACAACTCACTGATCCAAAGAGAAGAACCAACCACAGAGCCAAAAATCTCAAGTATTTTGACAAAATCGAGACTAAGAGTGTGAGTAACCAAAAACCCATAAAAGAAAACCAAAGTTTTTCTTTTCTTCAGTGCATATAAAAATAAATTGGGACTTTACATACAAAAGCTAAAAATGCAAAAGAGTCCCTAGTTTTGTTAAAATAACAAAACTACTCCAAAACAAAGGGTATATCACACTTTAGTCCAAATGCTAGATTATTAAATATAATCAATAGTTAATAAAATAGGACTAAACAAAATAGTCTCCATGACAAATAAGCTCTATGTAAACATTAGCAATTTAATGGGATAATTGCTAATACTCTCTGGACGTGAGTTGGGGTTCTTAGCCCGGTCCCGGAAGGCTTGTGGATAATCCAACCCATCACGGAATACCACAAGTAATATGAACCAAATCTATTCTTATTCAGACTTACGATAAATTAATTACTTATCAGTAAATACAAATATTAATCTTACAATAGATTAATGCTAAGCCACACAGAAATTCCAACAATCTCCCACTTGGATAGCATTAATCTATAAACAGATTAATCCACAAAATACTGAAGCAAGTAATTAATTATGACAAGATACATCAATGTGTATAACAGATGAAACCATACTCACAGATCACTGAATCCGATAGGGAAGCAAGTGATGTACACAAAACAGATCACTGAATCCGATAGGAAAACAAGTGATACAAACATCAACACAAAATGGTTTCAGTATCTGAATAAGATAGAGTACGAAATGACATTGAAATGTCATATAACAATACAAAAGTCTATAAAGGCTTAACTCAGACTCCCACTAGACTAAGGCCACCACAAAATTTAACAAGAGCCATATGAGCATGATTTAAAAAACTCCATAGGCAAGCCCTTAGTCAACAAATTTATCAACGAATGTTCACTAACGATGTGAACCAAATGAGTCTGATACACAAGATGTCAAATTCAAGATTTGAACAAAACCAGATCCAAACAAAAAAAAATAGTTGTGAGACAACACAAAACATTGAATCCGATAGGGAAAACAATGTTTCTCACCAACTGAACAAAATTGGATGCCAAAGTTGGACAAAATCCAACAAATGCAACTGAATTACATCAAATGTCTTTCTAAGACCAAATTAGACTGAATCCAATAATTATAACAAAGTTACCCAAATGCCTCTTGAAGGCCAAATTGGACTAGATCCAATAAATGTAACAAAGTTACTTCACATGCCTCTTGAAGGCCGAATTGGACTAAATCCAATAAATGTAACAAAGTTACCTCAAATGCTCTTGAAGGCCGAATTGGACTGAACCCAATAATTGTAACAATGTTACTCCAAATACCTCTTGAAGACCAAATTGGACTAAATCCAATAATTGTAACAAAGTTACAATAGAACATAATTGGAGAAAAACCAATTAATGTTTACTCAGACTCCCACTAGACCGAAATATTATCTAAAAAGGTCCACAAAATGCTCATACCAAAATTTATACTAAGTCTTGTCAGCAGCACCAAAATGGTTAAACACATTTGTTGGCCCAAGACCCCTCATAACCAAATAATCAATTAAGATTATCAAATACATGTTTAGGGACTCAAACCAAACATCATAATTAGTCCCAACAAAAGTTTTCACCACAGAAAGTTGCTTAAAACGAAAAGCTGATATGGCCACTAACAAATGGGAAACAATAATTATGTCTCAAAACATAATTATAACACAAAGTTTCCTTCACAAAATCAGCTTATGCAACCTAACGAAAGTTGCTAAAACCAGAAGCTGATTTGGCCATCAACAAATGAAAATATTAATTATGTCTCACAATATAATTATCACACAAGATTTCCCTCACAAAATCAGCTTATACAACTTAATGAAAGTTGCTAAAACCAGAAGCTAATTTGGCCATCAACAAATGGGAAATATTAATTATGTTTCAACATAATTACAACACAAGATTTCCCTCACAGAATCAGCTTATACAACTTTATGAAAGTTGCTAAAACCAGAAGCTGATTTTGGCCATTAAAAAATGGGAAATATTAATTATGTCTCACAACATAATTATCACACAAGATTTCCCTCACAGAATCAGCTTATGCAACCTGATGAAAGTTGCTCAAACCAGAAGCTGATTTTGGCCATTAACAAATGGGAAATATTAATTATGTCTCACAACATAATTATCACACAAGATTTCCCTCACAGAATCAGCTTATGCAACTTTATAAAAAATGTGAAAACACATGTATATCAAAACTTGCAAAACAAAGAGGGGATCAACACAAAAATAAATCCATCGTCTCCATATCGATAGTATACAACAGACTCTGGAAACATTATAAACGAAACTCAAAGCTGACAAGATATACAAATGAGCATGCACCACAAAATTGCATATTAACTATGTTTTACCGATAGGGTAAATCCACAATTAACATACAAATAGTCTAAGATTGAACAATATTCTCTCCCACAAACAGGAATTTTATACCAAATTTTATAATCCACAAATCCTGTCATTTGAGAGAAGCTTACAACAAATCACGTATCGCAATAGATGGTTAGAGGAATAAAAAATTAACCAAATGCATGTCAAATATTCGAATCCTCAACCATATAATCCAATAAATGGATTAATAAAAGCGATACATATTTGAAGTGGCTGTAGGTGTCTGTCCGACCCTTCAAAACAAAACAGCCCTTCCACACATAACAAACATGCAACTTGACGTAGACGGAACCATCTACTCAGCTAATATAATCTGGATCCGAGTAACAAAACCATTCTAATCGGATCAGATATCAAAAGACCAACAAAAGATTTACAGTACTTTATAAGTACCTAATGACATGTTAATAGCTTTCCAATAATCCCTAACAAAATTGCTCAAGTATTTCCCAGGTACACTTATACGAAAGGTTACAACTTGAATAGTGTACACTTGAGCAAAGCAGCGGAAGTCTAAAGGGATTCACACAAGATTGGAAAGCATATCAACAAAAACACAAGAGTGCAATTCAGATTTCTTAAGCACTCACATAAATATAGGTCCCAAGAGATAAACCAAAACACCGCAAGACTTAACAAGGTGAAACTAATGGGCAATTCATAATAAAATTTCACCTAAGTCATTCCCACAAAGCGGTTATTAAAACAAATGTTTTATCTCAATCAGGATACCTATACAAAATATTTTGTCCAAAACAAATATCTCAAGTGTCCATCAATCCAAAAACAAAATAGAGATATTAGGACAAAATAAATAAAATCAATTGCTTAATCAGTAATTTCAAATATTAGTTAATTAATTAATGCTAATCCATACCGATATCAGAATCTCTCCCACTTGTATAGCATTAATTAATTATCAAATTGGTCCACAAAACTGAACTAAGCAATTAATTATCTAAAAAACAGATTGCATTAACTAATGTCACACCGATAGGGTATGTCCACCGTCAATACAATTTCAATCCACAAAACAAAACAACCTTGTAACCGGACCCACGATAGGTGAG
>QANZ01056294.1:0-34921 GCA_003254925.1 Chamaecrista fasciculata | reverse complement strand
GATAGTACTAAGGTTAAGTCGTTTAGGGGTTAAAACGATAACTCACGTGTTTTGGGTAGTCGTGATGGCTTGCTAGAGTCCGCTCTCGACTTGTAAGTCATGAGATGATTTACTGCCAACTTCACGTGGGGCCTGCTGGGTCACACACGAGCAGGAACCAGATGCCAAGCTGGGACACGAGTTAAACCTAATTCGTGGGTCACATTTGTGACACCGTTTGAGACATAACTTATTGTGGGACATAAAGTCTTGTCTTGAATTAATTATCTACAGATATATTATATTTAGATTTGTGATATTAAGATATCATAATCTTATGGTTTGATAATTATATGATTTTAGGGTTTCCTAAAATTATAATTATCAAAGTCCCCAAACCCTATAAATAGGAAGCCATGAAAGTCGACTTTATGGATGCCCAACCAAGAGAGAGGAAATTTCGATTTTCAATCTAGGTTAGAGAAAGAATTCACAAACTTGAGAATTGGATTCTTGAGAGTTAAATCACAAAAGGGTGAGAGCCTCATGCACATAGAAAAGTCGACTTAGCCTAGTTCTTCTTAGAAGGAAAATTCGATTTTCCCTTTGGTGAGGAGAGAGAGAAAATTGCATCCTTGCTTTCCTAGAGAGAGAATGTGGCGCACAATATTAAGAGTTAATATTGTGTGACATGGTTGTGTGGGATCAAGAAGAGTTCTTGATCAAGGCGCCAAGAGTTCTTGATAGTTCAAGAAGAGTTCTTGAATTTAAAGAACACCCGTAGATAAAGGTTCCGGATTCACTTGAGAAGTGAAGGAGGCTAGCACCTAGGCATCTCCAAACTGTTCGTGTGGATTACCGGCGGAGGAAGGACGCGTCATGTGGACTTCTTGGGAACGCCCCGTTCAACTAAACGATTGAAACTCGTGAGGTATACCACTTAACCAAAAGTTTTAAATTCAGCTAGCGGATCCGTTCGGGAATTCTTGGACCTGGGCGTTTAAAGTTTTTTTAATTTACAGTTTTTACTTGCTTCCGCTGCCTTAGGCGCCCTTGAATTCCCAACAGACAGTGGAGCAAATATTGCTGCCGTTGCTACTGAAGGAACATGCGAGCTTGGATCGCCCTCATCGGGCTAGTTTTGTTATTATTCTTTGAATGTTTAAACATTGGTTTTTCTCCTTATTAGATAAGGTAGATTTTGTGTAAACATTGAAGAATGGTTTCTATTTTAAATAAAATAATGTTTATTTGCTTATATGATTTGCAAAGGTATTCATTATATTTAAACTAGAACAATAACAATATTTATAACATCGATACAAGCTTTTGGCAATTGTTGCTTAGGCCATACAAACAAGAACCGCCTTGAAGCTTCATGATTTGGAATCATGTGATGCTTGCAAGCCTTGTTTAAAATGGAAAGATAACAAGAGGTTTTTCCTTTATAATAAAGGAAAATCTGACTTAGTGGAGATCATACATGGTTGATGTATGTGGACCCATAAGTGTTTAAGCTAAAAGTAATAACTCTAACTAAATGCTTCAAAGGTTAGATCTACGGCTATCCTTTTGAAACACAAGTTGGAGTTCTTTGAAATAGAGATTTCAAAACGAAGTAGAAAATTAATTTGACAATAAAATCAAGAACCTTCGATTGGATCAAAGGATAAAGATTTGAGTCAAAGACTTCACTAAACGTCTTAGAAGCTGTGAGAGAGTCTCACAACTCACTCTTCCTTAAAGACCCATGGTGGATGGTGTTTTAAGAAAGGATGTCAAAACCCTATTAGATAAGGTTTGATCTAAGATAATTGATCTTATACCATCCTTAAAGGGTGTGCTCTAGAAGCTGCTGACTTCACACTAAACCATTTTCGTCTATAAGACGCCATATGAGCTATGGGATGAGAGGAGTCTCATGATGTCTTATGGCAAATTGGGGATATCAAAGTTTAAGTTAAGCAATGGGCTAAGCAATAAACTGTCTCCAAAACTCTCAAGTACATATTTGTGGGATACCTTAAAAGGGTATCAAGTCTGCTACCCATCTGACAACAAAAGGTTTGTAGTCAGAGGTGGACACCTTTTAGAAAGGGATTCCTTGTTTCCAAAAGAAACAGTGGGAGTAAGATGAATCTTGAAGAGTTCAAGATCCACAAAACTTCAGAGGCACAGACGAAAACTAGAGAAGATCCGCAAGGAGTTGTGGAAGCTACTCTAAAACATAAGGACAACGAAGTTCTGATAGAACACGTTCTCAATTTCAAAGATAGGGATCTTTGGTCATTGAGAGCAGGGATGTGTTGCTCTAGGAGCGTGGTGAGCCCGCCACCTGTCAAGAATCTTTAATCTTGGTTTTGATGAAAACACCAAAGGAGTTTGGCTTCATACAAAACCTAGATGGGTCCTATGTTTACAAGAAGGTTAGTGGGAGCACAATTGCAATCATGGTGCTATATGTCATGCACATATAGCTAATTGAAATCTGCATTACTATCCCTGAGATTGGGAATCTTGGATAGATTAATCACTTTCAATAAAGGATAAGAAGCTGGGATCTATCAGATAGTTCTCGGAGGAGCTTCTTAAATTGAGTCAAGAAGTACATTCTTGAATAAGATACTGAAGAGTTCAGTATGAGAGACTTCAAGAAGGGATTCATGGCGATGAATCAGGGATTGGTCCTTTGCAAGAATCAGTGTTTCCTGAAACACGTGATGAGCAAGGACACATGAGTGGCATCCCATGCGCTTTGGCAATAGGATCCATCATGTTGTACTAAGACTCAATATGTCGTTTGCCCTGTAAATGATACGCTGTGACCCTGTTGAGGTTCACTGGAAAGCTATCATTAAGGTCCTTAGTACTTGAGAAGCACTAAAGACAAATTCTTGGTACATGGAAGAATTAATGTGTAAGGTGGTTACACAAGAAGCCCATTATTCAAGCCAACCAAGATTGATCGCAGTAATGAAACATGTATTCCCTGAACAGTAGAGATCGTAAGTTGGAATGGTTCCAAGCGGAATGCGATCGCTGATTCTACAAGAATGGGTTAGTCGCGTGGAGACGCAGACTGTAAAAACTAATGTCTGAAGTATCCTTAAAGGTCATCCTGGAGAGACAGGAAGATGCCTAAGCGGGAAAGGGTTTCCCCACTGACATTCCGACAGTGATGTACTCAGACAAGATCACCTCAAGATGGTGATACTAAGATATATAAAAGTAGCAGTCGAGGATTTTGCCAGTCCTTTTGCTAAACCCCAGCACAGGTTTACATGAAAATCATGTAACGTCAATTGGGAATTAGACGCACATTAATGGATGTTTCTAAGAGTTAGAAACAGTTTGATTAATGATTGTACCTAGTGCAAGTGGGAGTTTGATGGAGATTATGCCCTAGGGCCAATCATCCTATAGATATGTTTGGAACATATCAATTAATTTATGGAGATAAATTAATGGTTATCATATTATTAGCATGTTTACTATGATAACAGTCCATGATTAATTATGAGATAGTTAATCTAAACTGTCCCTAGTCGCTCATTCGGGTGGGAAATTGAATTGAACCAAGACCAGCATGACCTCGGTGCATGGAGATGCACGCACTAGATGCTGGGACGAGTGTCATGGTGCAATTATGTAAGGGTTACAAATTGCTGGACCGACCCGGAGAGTTCTGCATGCGTTCAGTCATTAGCTGGTCTCTCATGTACAATCTGTCATGATGCCCTTAGACCTGAGGTCTTGACTATTCCGGCATTACAGTTGTCAAACTTTGGCTTAGTCTAACGTTACTCGTAACAGGGTAGCCATAAGGGCTGAGTACGGGTTTGGTTGATTGTCGTGCTGAGGAATGTGGTTGACCAAGATGGAATTTTGTCCCTCATAGAGATGGGAGATATTTAACTGGGCCCCTCGACGAGTCTGTCCAAGGGAATGTGTGGCCACACTGGATATTGGGACTTACTCAGGAGATCGAGAAAGTTGAGGTTTGGATTTTGGATGACATTCCCATGCCTAATCCTTACCGAAATATCGTAGGACAAAAAGGGATCTGAACATGATAGTACTAAGGTTAAGTCGTTTATGGGTTAGAACGATAACTCACGTGTCTTGGGTAGTCGTGATGGCTTGCTAGAGTCCGCTCTCGACTTGTAAGTCATGAGATGATTTACTGCCAACTTCACGTGGGGCCTGCTGGGTCACACACGAGCAGGAACCAGATGCCAAGCTGGAACACGAGTTAACCCTAATTCGTGGGTCACATTTGTGACACCGTTTGAGACATAACTTATTGTGGGACATAAAGTCTTGTCTTGAATTAATTATCTACAGATATATTATATTTAGATTTGTGAGACAAATTTAAATATATATATATAATAATTGTTAAATAGATAATTGGATTAGGCTATTTACAATTATATTCCTATTTATAATATTAGGGGAATTATAAATTAGATAATGTTCCTAAGAGTTAGGAAATTATTAATTTATTAAATTCACTAATATTAGGTCTAAATAGGATGAGGTTGGCGCCTCATATATACAAGGGATTTAATTAATAAAAATGTTTTATTAATTAAAGTCATGGCTTGAAATTTGAAATTCAAATGAGATTTGATCTAGATTTCAAATGGATGAATTAAATATATTAAAGTAATATTTTAATTCATGATTTATAGGGCAAGTCGAAATTCTAGGTCCATTGGATTTAAAATATTAATGTAATATTTTAATTCAATAAACTAGAGTTTGAGACTTGGTGAGATTGATTTAAAGATATTATGGTAATTCTTTAAATCAATATTGTTGGAAAATAAATTAGTTATAACTATCTAAGAGTTAGTTAGTTATTTTGATTTATTAAATTCCAACAAGAAAATAGGGGAAGTTGGCGCATGAGGAGAGAGAGAGATTTCGGAAGATTTCATCTTCCAAATTGATTCTCCAAGATTACATTTTGATTCCAATTTTAATATTAAGGTAATATTTTAAATTGGAAATCAAGTCATAAAATCTTGACATTAAGATATCATAATCTTATGGTTTGATAATTATATGATTTTAGGGTTTCCTAAAATTATAATTATCAAAGTCCCCAAACCCTATAAATAGGCAAGCCATAAGTCGACTTAGAAATGCTCAACCAAGAGAGAGAAAATTTCGATTTTTACTCTAGGTTAGAGAGAGAATTCACAAACTTGAGAATTGGATTCTTGAGAGTGAAATCACAAAAGGGTGAGAGCCTCATGCACAACATAAAAGTCGACTTAGCCTAGCTTTTCAGTTTTCACAAAGGAGAAATTCGATTTTGCCTTTGGTAAGGAGAGAGAAAGAAAACGCAATCTTGGTTTCCTAGAGAGAGAAAGTGGCGCACAATATTAAAGAGTTTAATATTGTGTGACAAGGTTGTGTGGGATCAAGATTAGTTCTTGATCAAGGCGCCAAACAGTTCTTGATAATTCAAGAAGAGTTCTTGAATTTAAAGAATACCGTAGATAAAGGTTCCAGATTCACTTGAGAAGTGAAGGAGACTAGCACCTAGGCATCTCCAAACTGTTCGTGTGGATTACCGGCGGAGGAAGGACGCGTCACGTGGACTTCTTGGAAACGCCCCGTTCAACTAAACCGATTGAAACTCGTGAGGTATACCACTAACCAAAGGTTTTAAATTCAGCTAGCGGATCCGTTCGGGAATTCTAGGACCTAGGCGTTTAAAATTTTAATTTTCAGTTTTTGCTTCCGCTGCCTTAGGCGCCCTGAATTCCCAACATTTCCTTCTCTCACAAACCCTGATTTTTGGCAACCACAAATCGAATTGGCTAACTCCTTAGGCCAAGTCGATTTTACCCTCTCAACTCTTGAGAACCAAAAATTTCCTCACATGGAACCTAGGGTTTTGAAGGAGGCGATTTTTAACTCTCTCAACAAGGAGGATGAAAATTGCACAAATGAATTCTCTCTCATGGCTTAGGCGCCTAGCACCTTAGGTTTAGCATATATATATATAATTATTTTTAGACCATTATTATAATTCTAAATTATAATAATATGGCTTCATGACTTGAATTTCAAATTATAATATTACCATAATATTAAATTTAAATTCAAATCGTAATCTTAGAGAATCAATTTGAGAGATCAAATCTCCCCTTGAGGTTCTCCAAGATGGCGCCATGTAGCCCTAAAATATCCTTGGAATTTTATAAATCAAAAACCTTCCTAACTCTTAGGAAGTCATGATTCTCCAAAGATCTTGATTTGAGATCTCATCCAAATCTATTTGAATTCAAATCTTTTGATATCTTCATCAAATCTTTTGAATTCAAATTCATGAATTAAATTAATAAAACAATTTTATTAACTTAAAATGCTAAAAGAGGCGCCACCCTCATGCCAATATTAGGAGATTTTTATAATTCAATAATTTCCTAACCTTTAGGAACCTTATCAGAATTATTTTTCCCTAATATTTTAATAGTAAATAATTAATCCCCATTAATCATTTAACAATTATTATATTTAAATTTGTCTCACAAATTTAAATACTTCACAACTGTAGATCAATTAAATCGTGTCACCGGAGTGACCCACGAATTAACCCTAATTCGTGTCCCTTTTAAACGGTGTCCTGTTCCTGCTCATGTAACGAGGGACAAAATCCCATTTTGGCCAATCCACATTCCTCAGCACGGCAATCAACCAGACCCGTACTTAGCCCTTATGGCTACCCTGTTACAGGCAACGTTAGACTAAGCCAAAGTCTGACAACTGCAACGCCGGAATAATGATGACCTCAGGTCTAAGGCGTCGTGACAGGTGTACAGGAGAGGCAAGCTGATGACTAAACCCATGCAGGACTCTCCGGGTCATGTCCAGCAACTCGTAACCCCTTACGTAATTGCACCATGACTCTCGTACCAACATCTAGTGTATGCATCTCCATGCACCGAGGTCATGCTGGTCTTAGTTCATTTCAAGTTCCCACTTGAATGAGCGACCAGGGACGGTTTAGATTAATTATCTCATAATTAATCACGGACTATTATCATAGTAAACATGCTAATAATATGATAACCATTAATTTATCTCCATAAATTAATTGATATGTTCTCAACATATCTATAAAATGATTGGCCCTAGGGCACAATCTCCAACAGACTCCCACTTGCACTAGGTACAATCATTAATCCAACTGTTCCTAACTCTTAGGAACATCCATTAATGTGTCTAATCTCCATCTTGACACTACAAGATACCCATGTAAAACCTGTGCTAGGGATCTCTATATGACATTACTGTTCTTAACATTGTCATAAGAGGATTGACAACATCATCCTCGTCTGCTACCTTATCATATCTTGATATCACCATCTCTAGGTGATCATGTCTGAGTGCATATATATATATATATATCACTGTCGGAACATCAGTGGGGATCCAATCCCATTTGGTGTCTTCCTGTATCCACAGGGCGACCACCAATCACTCCTCAGACAAAAGTTTTGCGGTCTGCGTCTCCACGCGACTAACCCTATGTTGTAGAATCAGCGATCGTGCTCCGCTTGGAAACTCTTTCCAACTGATGATGCTACCGTTCAGGAGAAACACGTATCCATACTGCGATTTTATCTTGGTAGGTTTTGGAAAACGGGCACCTGTGTAACTCTTACACATTAATTCCACCATAATCCAAGATTTCATCCTTAGTTCTTCCTAAGTACTCAAGGATGCTTATGACAGCGGTACAAGGATCCTCACCAGGGTCTTGTTGGAACCGGCTTGTCACGCTCAGGGCAAATGACACATTGGGTCGAGTACAAGCATGATGGATCCTATTGCCGAAGCATAAGGGATGCCACTCATGCGCCCTTGCTCAACAAGTGTCTTGGGACACTGTTTCTTGCTCAGGGTCAATCCTTGATTCATCGACATGAATCCCTCTTGGAGTCTTGCATACTGAACCCCTTCAGTACCTCATCCAATCATGTACTCTGACTCAATCCAAGAAGCCCACAAGATCTATCTCCATAGATCTTAATGCCTAGGATATAGGCAGCTTCTTTCCTTCGTTGAAAAGGATTTTCTCAACCAAGATTCACAATCTCTAAGGTTGGAACATAATTTCCAATGAGCGATATGTCATTGACATATAGCACCAAGAACACAATTGTGCTCCCACTAACCTTCTTGTAAACACAAGGTTCATCAGGGTTTTGTAAGAAGCCAAACTCTTTGACTACTTCACCAAAACGATGATTCCAACTCCGTGATGCTCGCTTTAATCCATAAATGGATTTCCAAAGCTTTCACACCTTTATTGGTTCCTCAGGACATTCAAACCCCTCAGGTTGTGTCGCACACATCCTCGGGCAGCCTTCCAGGCTATTTTGACATCCATTTGCCATATCTCAAAGTCATAATATGCGACTATGGCAAGCAGGATCCTAATGGCCTTGGCCCATTGCAACAGGGGAAAAGGTTTTGTCATAGTCAATACCATGACGTTGCATAAAACCCTTTGCAACTAGCCTTGCCTTGAAGACGTTGACGTTGCCATCTCGGCCTTCATGGCTTCAACCCATTTCTCGGAGTTGAGGTCTACGATGGCCTCTTGATAGGTTGTGCGTTCACCATGCTCCGTGAGCAACACATCCCTATTTTAGTCACGAGAAATCCCCATCTCTCTGGCTGAAAGCATGTCCTATCAGACCTTCGTGGTCCTTGTGTTATTAGAGGAGCTTCCACAACACCTTGTGGTTCTTCTCTACTTTCCGTCTGCGCCTCTGAAGTGCTTTGTGGATCTTGAACTCTTTCAAGATCTACCTTACTCCCACTGTTTCTTTTGGAAACAAGATCCTTCTCTAAGAAGATCAACTTCTGACTACAAACTCTTTGTTGTCAGATGGGCAGTAAACATAGTATCCCCTCGTTTCCTTGGGGTACCCTACAAGCACCTTTTGGGAGATAGTTTATCGTTTGCTCAACGTAAACTTCACACCCCCAAATTTGAGATAAGACACTATGGGACTCCTCCCATCCATATCTCATATGGTGTCTTCTCAACTGCCTTAGACGGAACACGGTTAAGTGTGAACACGACAGCTTTTAAAGCATATCCTCAAAAGGATCGTGGAAGATCAGCTTGACTCATCATAGATCGAACCATATCTAATAGAGTTCGATTCCTCCTCTCGGAAACACCATCCCCATGGGGTTTCAGAAGGGGCAAGTCGTGAGACCATCTCACAGCTTCTAAAACGATCAACAAATTCTTGACTCAAATACTCGTCCTCTCGATCGAATCGAATGACTTTGATTTTCTTGTCAAGTTAGTTCTCTACTTCTCTTTGAAATATCTATTTCAAAAGACTCAAACTCATGCTTTAATAGGTAGCCCAAGTCAAACCTATTGAAGCAGTTAGTAAGAGTAACCACCTCTAGCTTGAGTACTTAAGGGTCCACATACATCACCATGTATGATCCCCAATAAGTCCGATGCCCTCTCACTGTGGCCAGTGAAAGGCGCCTTTGTCATTTTTCCAAGTAAACAAGTTTCGCAAGCATCATATGATTCAAAATCAAATGAGCTTAGAAGTCCATCTCTATGGAGCTTCTCTAGGCGTTTCTCGTTTATATGGCCTAAACGACAATGCCAAAGGTATGTAGGATTAGATTCGCTAATCTCAATCCTTTTTGTATCAATGTTATAGATATTGTTATCGTGTTAACGTTCAAATTTCAAGATGCAATGATTACTTTGCAAATCACCATAAGCAAATGATCATCATCTTAATAAATCGAACACCATTCTTTTCAGTTAACACATGCAAAAATTGATAGGAATTGTGCCCTAGGGCCAATCCTTTTTGATGTATGTTATGAACATATGGATTAATTTATAGAGATAAATTAATGGTTTTCACATTATTAGCATGTTTACTGTGATTACGTCCGTGATTAATTATATGATAATTAATCTAAATCTGTCCCTGATCGATTGTTTTCGTGGGAACGAAAATGAACTAAGATCAGCATGACCTCAGTGCATAGGGATGCACGCACTAGATGCTGGAATGAGAGTCATGGTGCAATTACGTAAAGGGTTACGAGTTGCTGGACTGACCCGGAGAGTCCTGCATGGGTTTTAGTCATCAGCTTGCCTCTCTTGTACACCTGTCACGACGCCTTAGACCTGAGCTCATCATTATTCCGGCGTTGCAGTTGTCGGACTTTGGCTTAGTCTAACGTTGCCCTAGCAGGGTAACCATAAGGGCTAAGTACGGGTCTGGTTGATTGCTTTATTGAGGAATGTGGACTGACCAAGACTGGGATTTTGTTCCCCATTAAATTGGGAGATATCTTACTGGCGCCCTCGATGAGTCTGTCCAGGAAAATGCATGGCCACGCTAGTATATGGGACTTACTCAAGGAGATCGAGAAAGTAGAGGTTTGGATCATGGATGACTTTCCTGTGCCTGATCCATAACCAAGATATCGCAGAACAATAGGGTCGGTGCCTAGGATGTACGAAGGTTAAAATCGGTTTTGGTAACGATTGATCAACTCACGTGTTTTGGTTAGTCGCGATGGCTTGCTAGAGTCCGCTCACGACTTGTAGGACATAGGGATGACTTACTGCCAACTTCACGTGGGGCCTGCTGGGTCACACACGAGCAGGATTAGAACACACCTTTTAAGGGACACGAATTAGGGTAATTCGTGGGTCACTCCGTGGCCTAATTTAAGACACAGAGGAAATGTCTGGGACATTATGTCTTGTCTTAAATTTTCTACAGTTTAAATAATTGTTAAATGATTAATAGAGATTAATTATTTACAATTTAAATATTAGGAATAATAAATTAAATAATTCCTAAAAGTTAGGAGATTATTGATTTATAAAATTCCCTAATATTTTGCTTGAGGGTGGCGCCTCATATTTTGGTGATTTAATTAATAAAAATGTTTTATTAATTTAAGTCATGGATTTGAATTTGAATTTGAGATTCTAGATTTGAATTAAGATATTGGGGTAATATTTTAATTCAATAAAGAATTTAAATTCAGAATTCAAATTTTGAATTAAAGATATTATTGTAATATTTTAATTCAAAAACATTGGGATAAAATAAGTTGGTTATGACTCCCTAATTTTAGGAGTCATTTTTTATTTATAAAATTCCCAATAATTAAGGGGAGAAAGGCGCCTAACTCATGTGGGTCCCATTGGAAGATTTGATCTTCAATTTGATTCTATGAGTTAGGGATTTGAATTTGAATTAAGATATTATAGTAATATTTTAATTAGATATTCAAGTCTTAAAGATATGATATTATCAGAATATCATGATTTTATATTTATAAAATTAGCACAATTTTAGTAAATATAAAGCCTAAAAGTCGCCTAGCTCCCACACTTGGTCATGTCATGCACATTGTGAAACCCTAGCTCACCAAAAGAAAGAGAAGTCGAATTCCTCCTTGTAGAGAGAGAAAAATTCGCCACCCACCTTCCTAGAGAGAGAAGTCGATTTTCTCCTAAGTGTTAGAGAGAGTAATCGATAGTTGTGAGTTCTAGGGTTGTAGAGAACAATAGAACAAAAGGAGTTTTGTTGCTGATTGTTTCTCTGTGGCGCCATCCACCTGGAGTTCAGAGAAAGAGTTCCTGAATTCACAAACTGTAGATTGGATCCCGAGTCTCTTTGGAGAAAGAGGCGTGGAGGCTAGCACCTCGTGTTCGGGAAACTGTTCGTGTGGATCACCGGTAGAGGAAGGACGTGGAGACGGACTTCTAGACTCGCCTAGTATCACCAATCCGATTGAAAGCTTGAGGTATAACACTTTTCGTATTTGGTTTTAAATTCAGCTAGCGGATCTCAGGGTGGGACTTTCTTGGGGGCGCAAGTTTTTTTTTTTATTTACAGTTCTTCCGCTGCGTGTTTCCCCGGGGATTTCCCAACAAAAACTTCCTTATCTTATAAGAAAGCGAAGCATTGTTTTAACTTTAAAGAAGGTACATGATAACAATAGGTTAAGCCCAGAGGGCAAAACAAGCTCGCATGTTCCTACAGCAACAGCAACCCTTGCTCTATTGCCCACTCGTAGGTCCATCTCGCTTCTGTTCAGCTTTCTACTGTCTCTAAGACCCTTCACATCAAATGTGAAAACCACATGCTGTATCTAATACACAAGCGGTTATAGTAGACAAGTGAACGTCTATAACGAAGATACCAGAAGTAGAGATCTTATCTCCTTTTATTCTTTTGATCTTCCAAATACAATTTGCAATTTCTCAAATGGCAAATTGCATCCTTTGAAAGCCTTGCCTTCTTGGCAGGTAGTGGGTTAGGCTCAGCCGCTGCCTTGGTTTCACCAAACTCGGCGTCTCCTTTCCTCTTTCCTTTGCCCTTCCCTTTCCCTGATTTTGGAACGTTTCCTTGAGATGTGTGACCATCTCTACAGCCGACAATATTCCCTTGTTCAACTCTTGAACTATTGTGGCTAGCATCAAGGTAAGTAACGTCCACAGAGTCATTGAAGTGCTTCTCCAAGCAATTCTCTATGCTCTTGGAGCGTTCTCGGCATGCTCTTCAGGGGAGGGATCTCTAGGACATAAAATTTCCTTTGTTGGGTGAGAGCAAATCTCATATTACAAAACCAATCTAGGAAGTCAGCAGCTTCCATCGTTGGGTGAGAACAATTCTCAATTATGATACCAGTTAAGGAATTTTGTCCTAGACAACTTGTCCTTCTCAAGGACAGATCGCAGTGATAGTGATGAACTATTGTTTGTTGCCATTAATTCTACAATTAAGATATGAAAAGTTTATTTAGCAGAAATATACATCCACCATTTTATAAAACCCAGTGAAATTTATTATTGGTGGCTAAGACCCATATTTCACCAAAGTTTACCGTCGCGGAGGCGATCATGCACCCTTTGGTTATTTAGGTAGGTAACTCCTTACCAATCACATCTCCATGTGACTCTTAGATCCTTATGGGACTGTATCATCTCATGATACTTATTATGACATGTTTATCCCATCTAATGCCTTGAGGTCCAAAACCGTTTTGATAACCCCATTAAGTCACTCGGTAAAACATGTGAATGGCTAAGTTCAAGACAATGAGGCCGAAAGGCCAACCCCCATATCATCAAGGCCCAACTACAATACGTGTCGCGGAGGCGATCACCGTATTCAAAGAACCAAGATTTCAACGGGCATCGTGTTGAAAATCCCATTCACCCGTGTCTCCTCAAGGTCAAGGCAGATACGTGTCGCGGAGGCGATCACCGCTCCACGATGAACAAGATTTTGACAGGGCATTTTAGCGATGACATTAATTACTTAAATTTTCTAAAAGGTTTGATTTTTAATTATAAAATTGTTCCGTTTTATAGTTTAATTTTAAAACTCCCTTTTAAAATTAAACGAGTCATGCCACATGTTTATTACCCCATGTATCTCATACATATAAACATGTGCCCGGATTTTGTATCGTATACAAAATCCCACGCTCGTATCGTATACGTGGTTGTAGCGCGATAAATAAAATAGCATGTTAAAATTCGCACCCTAAACATACATCTAGCGCATCACATACAACTAAATGTAAAAACATACACCGTGTTTAGATATGGCCCATCTACCCTAGATTCTCCCAAGCCAATGAGAGAACCTTTCTAAAAGGAAAAATAAAATTACACGTGAATAAACCCCAGTTACATTGAGGTATAAACAGAAATTAAATTTTACACCAGAGTAGAGGGAGACGACACGCAGGCCGTATTTACCGAAATAAACCTCGTAGAGCCATATCCAACACCACACAATTCAAATATGAACAATTCATACAATTATGTCAAACACGGTAACCAACACAAATATTAAAACTCCTTTTAAGATTGTGTTCAATTTTAGGGTCTGTGCAATTTTAACATGCCTTTTCTTGAGATTAGGCCTTTTATCAATAATTATAAATACCATGAATCTCCATTCAAGAATTTTTAATTATTGACCCCCAAAAATTGTAATATTCATAATTTTAACAAATTTTCAGCCACCTTTTTATTTACTATAATTAAAACACTTTTAATTATAATTATACAGGATTTTCGATTTTGGCCTAAAACTTCAAGAAAAATTTTCTAGTCGATCCAATCGACTCTATATGTATCTCATACATATAATTTGCACCATTTTTCTGTAGATTGAATTTTTAAGAAAAAGTTTGGTGGATTTTTGTAAAACCAAAACAACGTGATTGAAAGCGGTAAACACACATATCATACATCACATGTACACATAAACAGTTTTAAATCCTAGAACTAGCGTGGCTCTGATACCACTGTTGGGAATTCTAGGCGCCTAACGCAGCGGAAGCAAATATAAAATTAAAATAAAACACGCCAGGTCCTAAAATTCCCGAACGGATCCGCTAGTAGAATTTAAAACTTTGAAGATAGTGGTATACCTCACGAGTTTCAATCGATTGGCTGAACAAGGCGTGTCCAAGGAGCCCACTCCCAGCGTGCTCCCTCTGCCAGTAATCCACACAAACAGTTTCTTCGGGCACCAAGGTGCTAGCCTTCAGTTCTTTTCTCCAAAAGAACTAGGGACCAATCTACAGTGTATTTGAACTCAAGAACTCCTTCTTGATTCAAACTCCAAAAGTGGCGCAATGGAGAATTCCCCACAAGAACTCTTTCTTGTCTCTCCTTCTCTCACAAACCCTGATTTTTGGCAACCACAAATGGAATTGGCTAACTCCTTAGGCCAAGTCGATTTTACCCTCTCAACTCTTGAGAACCAAAAATTTCCTCACATGGAACCTAGGGTTTTGAAGGAGGCGATATTTAACTCTCTCAACAAGGAGGATGAAAATTGCACAAATGAATTCTCTCTCATGGCCTAGGCGCCTAGAACCTTAGGTTTAGCATATATATATAATTATTTTAGAGCATTATTATAATTCTAAATTATAATAATATGGCTTCATGACTTGAATTTCAAATTATAATATTACCATAATATTAAATTTAAATTCAAATCGTAATCTTAGAGAATCAATTTGAGAGATCAAATCTCCCCTTGAGGTTCTCCAAGATGGCGCCATGTAGCCCTAAAATATCCTTGGAATTTTATAAATCAAAAACCTTCCTAACTCTTAGGAAGTCATGATTCTCCAAAGATCCTGATTTGAGATCTCATCAAATCTTTTGAATTCAAATCTTTTGATATCTCCATCAAATCTTTTGAATTCAAATTCATGACTTAAATTAATAAAACAATTTTATTAATTTAAAATGCTAAAAGAGGCGCCACCCTCATGCCAATATTAGGGAATTTTATAATTCAATAATTTCCTAACTTTTAGGAACCTTATCTGAATTATTTTTCCTTAATATTTTAATTGTAAATAATTAATCCAAATTAATTATTTAACAATTATTATATTTAAATTTGTCTCACAAATTTAAATACTTCACAACTGTAGATCAATTAAGACAAGACATAATGTCCCAGACATTTCCTCTTTGTCTTAAATCGTGCCACCGGAGTGACCCACGAATTAACCCTAATTCGTGTCCCTTTTAAACGGTGTCCTGTTCCTGCTCGTGTGTGACCCAGCAGGCCCCACGTGAAGTTGGCAGTAGGTCATCTCCATGACCTACAAGTCGTGAGCGGACTCTAGCAAGCCATCACGACTACCCAAAACACGTGAGTTATCGGTTTTTACCAAAACCGACTTAACCTTAGTACCTCCATGGCACCGACCCTATTGTTCTGCGATATCTTGGTCATGGACCAGGCACGGGAAAGTCACCCATGATCCAAACCTTTACTTTCTCGATCTCCTTGAGTAAGTCCCAATATCTAGCATGGCCATGCATTTCCTGGACAGACTCATCGAGGGGGCCAGTAAGATATCTCCCAATTTAATGGGGAACAAAATCCCAATTTTGGTCAGTCCACATTCCTCAGCACGGCAATCAACCAAACCCGTACTTAGCCCTTATGACTACCCTGTTACGGGCAGCGTTAGACTAAGCCAAAGTCTGACAACTGCAACGCCGGAATAATGATGACCTCAGGTCTAAGGCGTCGTGACAGGTGTACAAGAGAGGCAAGCTGATGACTAAACCCATGCAGGACTCTCCGGGTCAGTCCAGCAACTCGTAACCACCTTACGTAATTGCACCATGACTCTCGTCCCAGCATCTAGTGCGTGCATCTCATGCACCGAGGTCATGCTGGTCTTAGTTCATTTCAAGCTCCCACTTGAATGAGCGACCAGGGACAGTTTAGATTAATTATCTCATAATTAATCACGGACTGTTATCATAGTAAACATGCTAATAATATGATAACCATTAATTTATCTGCATAAATTAATTGATATGTTCTCAACATATCTATAAAATGATTGGCCCTAGGGCACAATCTCCAACACTCAGTGCATAGAGATGCACGCACTAGATGCTGGAATGAGAGTCATGGTGCAATTACGTAAAGGGTTAAGAGTTGCTGGACTGACCCGGAGAGTCCTGCATGGGTTTAGTCATCAGCTTGCCTCTCTTGTACGCCTGTCACGACGCCTTAGACTTGAGGTCATCATTATTCCGGCGTTGCAGTTGTCAGACTTTGGCTTAGTCTAACGGTGCCCGTAGCAGGGTAGCCATAAGGGCTAAGTACGGGTCTGGTTGATTGTCGTGCTGAGGAATGTGGACTGACCAAAATTGGCATTTTGTTCCCCATTAAATTGGGAGATATCTTATTGGCGCCCTCTATGAGTCTGTCTAGGAAAATGCGTGGCCACGCTGAGATCGAGAAAGTAAAGGTTTGGATCATGGATGACTTTCCTGTGCCTGATCCATAACTAAGATATCGTAGAACAATAGGGTCGGTGCCTAGGAGGTACGAAGGTTAAAATCGGTTTTGGTAACAAACGATCACTCACGTGTTTTGGGTAGTCGCGATGGCTTGCTAGAGTCCGCTCACGACTTGTAGGACATAGGGATGACCTACTGCCAACTTCACGTGGGGCCTGCTGGGTCACACACGAGCAGCATTAGAACACACTTTATAAGGGACACGAATTAGGGTAATTCGTGGGTCACTCCGTGGCCTAATTTAAGACACAGAGGAAATGTCTGGGACATTATGTCTTGTCTTAAATTTTTCTGCAGTTTAAATAATTGTTAAATGATTAATAGAGATTAATTATTTACAATTTAAATATTAGGAAATAATAAATTAAATAATTCCTATAAGTTAGGAGATTATTGATTTATAAAATTTCCTAATATTATGCTAGAGGATGGTGACTCATTTTAGGATGATTTAATTAATAAAAATGTTTTATTGAATTAAGTCATGAGTTTGATTTTGAATTTGAAATTCAAGATTTGAATTAAGATATTGGGGTAATATTTTAATTCAATAAAGAATTTAAATTCAGAATTCAAAATTTGAATTGAAGATATTATTGTAATATTTTAATTCAAAAACATTGGGATAAAATAAGTTGGTTATAACTTCCTAAAGGTTAGGAGTTATTTTTGATTTATAAAATTCCCTAAAAATGAGAGCAATAGGCGCCTAGCTCATGTGGGTCCCATTGGAAGATTTGATCTTCAATCTGATTCTATGAGTTAGGGATTTGAATTGGAATTAAAATATTATAGTAATATTTTAATTAGATATTCAAGTCTTAAAGATATGATATTACAGTAATATCATGATTTTATATTTATAAAATTACCATAATTTTGGTAATTATAAGCTTAAAGTCGCCTATCTCATTCATTCATGCAAGGTTTGTGAAAAACCCTAAGTTTGCTAAGGCAAGTCGACTTTCCTCCTTGTTGAGAGAGAAATTTCGCCACCCACCTTCCTAGAGAGTGAAGTCGATTTTCTTCTAAGGAGTTAGGAGAGAAATCGTTGTTGTTGGTTCCTAGGGTTTTTGAGAAGCAGAAGAACAAAAGGTGTTTTGTTGCTGTCTACTTCTCTGTGGCGCCATCTACCTAGAATTCAGAGAAGGAGTTCCTGAATCCAAAAGCTATAGATTCAATCCCGAGTTTCTTTAGAGAAAGAAGCAAGGTGGCTAGCACCTCGTGTTCGGGAAACTGTTCGTGTGGATCACCGGTGGAGGAAGGACGTGGAAACGGATTTCTAGACTCGCCTAGTATCACCAATCCGATTGAAAGCTTGAGGTATAACACTTTTCGTATCTGGTTTTAAATTCAGTTAGCGGATCTCAGGGTGGGATTTTCCTGGGGGCGCAAGTTTTTTTTTATTTTACAGTTCTTCCGCTGCGTGTTTCCCCGGGGATTTCCCAACAGATATATCGTTTCCAATGAGTAGTATGTCATCGACATACAGTACCAAGAACACAATCTCGCTCCCACTAACCTTCTTGTAAACACAAGTTTCGTCAGGGTTTTGTAGGAAGCCAAACTCTTTGACGACCTCATCAAAACGATGATTCCAACTCCTGGATGCTTGCTTCAATCCATAAATGGATCTCTGAAGCTTGCACACCTTGTCTAGTGCCTCAGGACATTCAAACCCCTCGGGTTGTATCATATACACATCCTCGGGCAGCCTTCTGTTAAGGAACGCTGTTTTGACATTCATCTGCCATATCTTATAGTCGTAATATGCAGCTATGGCAAGGAGGATCCTAATGGACTTGGCCATTGCAACAGGCGAAAACGTTTCATCATAGTCTATACCATGACGTTGCGTAAATCCCTTCGCAACTAACCTCGCCTTGAAGACGGTGACGTTGCCATCCATGTCTGTTTTCTCTTTGAAAACCCACTTGCACCCTACAGGTTTTACCCCTTCAGGTGGAGTGACCAAGGTCCAAACTTGGTTATCGTACATGGATTGCATCTCAGCCTTCATGGCTTCAACTCATTTCTCTGAGTTGGGATCTACGATGGCCAATTGATAGGTGGTGGGTTCACCACGCTCCGTGAGCAACACATCCTTGTTTTCAGTCACGAGAAATCCATAGTATCTCTCTGGCTGAAAACGTGTTCTATCAGACCTTCGTGGTCCTTGTGTTTATGGAGCAGCTTCTGCAACTTCTTGTGGAACTTCTCCAGTTTCCGCCTGCGCCTCTGATGTGTCTTGTGGAGCTTGAACTTCTTCAAGCTCTATCTTACTCCCACTATTTCTCTTGGAAACAAGATCCTTCTCTAAGAAGAATCCACTCCTGACCACAAACACTTTGTTGTCAGTTGGGCAGTAGACGTAATACCCTTTCGTCTCTTTAGGGTATCCCACAAACAGACACTTGAGGGATTTGGGAGACAGTTTATCGTTAGGCTGTTGCTTAACATAAACCTCACATCCCCAAACCTTGAGGTAAGACAAATTGGGACTCTTCCCTTTCCATATCTCATATGGTGTCTTCTCAACGGCCTTGGACGGAACACGGTTAAGTGTGAACGCGGCAGCTTCTAAAGCATACCCCCAGAAGGATGGCGGAAGATTGGTCTGACTCATCATAGATCGAACCATATCCAATAAAGTTCGATTCCTCCTCCCAGACACACCATTCCACTGAGGTGTTCAAGGAGGAGTCAGTTGTGAAACTATTCCACAACTACTAAGATGATCAGTGAATTCTTGACTCAAATATTCGCCTCCTCGATCAGATCGACGGATCTTAATTTTCTTGTCAAGTTGGTTCTCAACTTCATTTTGAAATGTTTTGAACATTTCAAAAGACTCTGACTTGTGCTTCATTAAGTAGATATACCCATATCTACTGAAGTCGTCAGTGAACGTAATGAAGTAGGAGTAACCTCCTCTGGCATGAATACTCATGGGTCCACATACATCACTATGTATGATTCCCAATAAGTCAGATGCCCTCTCACTCTTACCAGTGAAAGGCGCCTTTGTCATCTTTCCAAGTAAACAGGATTCGCAAGCATCATATGATTCAAAATCAAATGAGCTTAGAAGTCCATCTCTATGGAGCTTCTCTAGGCGTCTCTCGTTTATATGACCTAGACGACAGTGCCAAAGGTATGCAGGGTTAGGTTCGCCAACCTTAACCCTTTTAGTATCAATGTTATAGATATCATTATTATGTCTTTGTTTCAATTCTAAGATATAGTGGTTATCATGCAGATCTCCATAAGCATATAACACATCATCCTTATAAATTGAACACTTTCCATTGCCATTCACACAAATAAAACCTTCCTTATCCAAATAAGAAAGTGATATAATGTTTGAACTTAAACATGGAACGTAATAACAATTATTCAAAGACAAAATAATCCCAGTGGGCAAAACAAGCTCGTATGTCCCTACAGCAACGGCAGCAACCCTTGCTCCCTTGCCCACACGTAGGTCCACCTCGCCTCTGCTCAGCTTTCTACTTCTTCTCAACCCCTGCACATTAGTACATATGTGAGAACCACAAGCAGTATCCAATACCCAAGTAGTAGGAGTAGACAAGTGAACGCCTATAACAAAGATACCTGAAGTAGAAGCCTCATTCTTCTTCTTCTTGATATCTTCCATGTACAGCTTACAATTTCTTCTCCAGTGACCCGGCTTCTGGCAGAAGAAACAAACTGCATCCTTAGAGGTCTTTGCCTTCTTGGCAGGAGGTGGGTTAGGCTTTGCTGCAGGCTTGGTCCCACCAACCTCAGCATCCCCTTTCCTCTTTCCTTTTCCCTTCCCCTTTCCCTTGTTCTGAACTAACGAGACAGTGCTAGGCACCTTCTTAATAGACGCCTCAGCAGTCTTCAGCATCCCATGTAGTTCAGACACTGATTTCTCCATGTCATTCATATTGAAGTTTAAGACGAACTGGTCATAACTTCTGGGCAGCGAATGCAGGATCAAATTCGTCGCTAGCTCTGGCAGAATGGGAAATCCCAGCCTAGCAAGGTGATCTATGTGCCCCTGCATCTTCAAGACGTGGGCACTCACAGATCCACCTTCTGCCATCTTGCAAGAGTAAAGAGCTTTTGAAGTCTCAAACCTCTCTTGCCTTGCCTGTACTTGGAACATTTCCTTGAGATGTGTTATCATCTCATATGCCCCTTTGTTCTCCAAGTTCTTCTGAATCTCGGGAACCATGGTAACGAGCATAAGACAGGCAACATCCACAGAGTCATTTTGATGCTTCTCATAAGCATCCTTCTGAGCTCTTGGAGCATTTGCAGCAGGCTGTTCTGGGATGGGGTTGTCTAGGACGTATAGCTTTCTCTCCTGGGTGAGAACAATTCTCACATTTCTGTACCAGTCGGGAAAGTTAGTCCCAGTTAGTTTGTCCTTCTCAAGGACAGATCGCAGTGATAGTGATGAAACGTTTGTTGCCATTTGATTCTACAATTCAGATATGCAAAGTTTAATTACCAGGAAAATAAAATATATCCACCATTTTATAAAACCCAGTAAAATTTATTATTAGTGGCTAAGACCCATATTTCACCAAAGTCTACCGTCGCGGAGGGCGATCATGCATCCTTTAGCCATTTAGGTAGGTAACTCCTTACCAATCACATCTCTATGTGACTCTTAGATCTTTATGGGATTGTATCATCATATGACACGGCATGTTTATCCCATCTAATGCCTTGAGGCCCAAAACCGTTTTGATAGCCCCATTAAGTCACACAATAAAACTCGTGAATGGCAAGGCCCAAACGACGAGGCCGAAGCCCAGCCCCATATCATCAACGGCGTCACTTAAACACGTGTCGCGGAGGGCGATCACCGCATTTAATGACCCAAGATTTCAATGGGCGTCGAACTGAAAACCCCCATTCACCCGTGTCTCCTAGAGGTCAAGGTAGATACGTGTCGCTGAGGGCGATCACCGCTCCACGATGAACAAGATTTCAACAGGGTGTTTTATTGATGGCATTAAAACTTAAGATTTTCTAAAAGGGTTTGATTTTTGAAAAAGATTCTGTTTTATTAGTTTAATTTTAAAACTCCATTTAAAATTAAACGAGTCATGCCACATGTTTATTCCCCAAGTGTATCACATACACATAAACATGTGCACGGATCTTGCATCATATGCAAAACCCCATGCTCGTATCGTATACGAATTTATTGCGCCAAAGCGGGGTAAATAGCATGTTAAAATCGCGTCCTAATCATACATCTAGCGCTTTGTATCACATACAAACTAAATGTAAAAACAAACATACATCGTGTTTAGATATGGCTCACCTATCCTAATAATTCTCCCAAGCCAATGAGAGGATTTTTCTAAAAAGAAAAATGTAAAATTCCGATTGAAAGCTTGAGGTATAACACTTTTCGTATCTGGTTTTAAATTCAACTAGCGGATAGAGGGAGACGACACGCAGGCCGTATACACCAAAAACCTAGAGCCATATCCAACACCACACAATTACATATATGAACACTTCATACAATTATGTCAAACACAATATATTTGCAACACATACAAAACCGATTTGTGGGTGTTTAAATTAGGTTGTGCAATTTTAACATGCCTTTTTCTTAAAATTAGGCCCATTATCAATAATTATAAAATTCAGGAATCATATTCCAAAATTTTAATTATTGACCCAAAAATTTTAAAATTCATAATTTTATTAAATTTTCAGTCACCCACATAATATTATGATTCAAACACTTTTAACCATAATTATATGGGAATTTCGACTTTGGCCTAAACTTGCAAGAAATTTTTTTAAATCAATCATATTGATTTCTTTATGTATCACATACATAAATTTGCACCTTTTGTTGTAGATTCAATTTTAGGAAAAACAATCGGTGAATTTTTTGTAAAACCAAAAACGTGATTGAAATAGGTAAAAACACGCCAAGCATACATCACATGTACACAAAATGATTTTAAATCCAGGACTAGCGTGGCTCTGATACCACTGTTGGGAAATCCCCGGGGAAACACGCAGCGGAAGCAAACTGTAAATAAAAAAAACTTGCGCCCCCAGGAAAATCCCACCCTGAGATCCGCTAGTTGAATTTAAAACCAGATATGAAAAGTGTTATACCTCAAGCTTTCAATCGGTTGGTTGAACTTGGTGAGTCTAGAAGTCCGTTCCCACATCCTTCCGCTACCGGTAATCCACACGAACAGTTTCCCGAACACGAGGTGCTAGCCTCCTTGCTTCTTTCTCCAAGGAAACTCGGGATTGAATCTACAGCTTTTGAACTCAGGAACTCCTTCTCTGAATTCAGGCTAGGTGGCGCAATATATAGCAGAAGACAGCAACAAAACCCCATTTGTTCTTCTTCTCTCAATAACCCTAGAACCCACAATTTTCGATTTCTCTCTCTAACACTTAGGAGAAAATCGACTTCTCTCTCTAGGAAGGTGGGTGGCGAAATTTCTCTCTCAACAAGGATGAATTTCGACTTTCTCAAGTGAGCTAGGGTTTTTCACAAAAGTGCATGACTTGTTTTGAGCTAGGCGACTTTTCCCTTATATAATTACCAAAATTATGGTAATTTTATAAATATAAAATCATGATATTACAATAATATCATATCTTTAAGACTTGAATATCTAATTAAAATATTACCATAATATTTTAATTCAAATTCAAATCCCTATCTCATAGAATCAAATTGAAGATCAAATCTTCCAATGGGACCCACATGAGCTAGGCGCCTAGTTGCTCCAATTTATTGGAATTTTATAAATCAAAAATAACTCCTAAAAATTAGGAAGTCATAACCAACTTATTTTATTCCAATGTTTTTGAATTAAAATATTACAATAATATCTTTAATTCAAAATTTGAATTCTGAATTTAAATTCTTTATTGAATTAAAATATTACCCCAATATCTTAATTCAAATCTTGAATCTCAAATTCAAATTCAAATTCATGACTTAAATTAATAAAACATTTTTATTAATTAAATCACCTTAAAATGAGGCGCCACCCTCTATGCCAATATTAGGGAATTTTATAAATCAATAATCTCCTAACTTTTAGGAATTATTTGATTTATTATTCCTAATATTTAAATTGTAAATAATTAATCTCTATTAATCATTTAACAATTATTTAAACTGTAGAAAATTTAAGACAAGACATAATGTCCCAGACATTTCCTCTGTGTCATAAATTAGGCCAGGGAGTGACCCACGAATTACCCTAATTCGTGTCCCTTATAAAGTGTGTTCTAATCCTGCTCGTGTGTGACCCAGCAGGCCCCACGTGAAGTTGGCAGTAGGTCATCCCTATGTCCTACAAGTCGTGAGCGGACTCTAGCAAGCCATCACGACTACCCAAAACACGTGAGTGATCTTTTGTTACCAAAACTAATTTTAACCTTCGTACCTCCATGGCACCGACCCTATTGTTCTGCGATATATTGGTTATGGATCAGGCACAGGAAAGTCATCCATGATCCAAACCTTTACTTTCTCGATTTCCTTGAGTAAGTCCCAATATACTGAGTGGCCACTCCTTTCCTTGGACAGACTCATCGAGGGCGCCAGTAAGATATCTCCCATCTTATGGGGAACAAAATCCCTTATTGGTCAATCCACATTCCTCAGCACGGCAATGAACCAAACCCGTACTTAGCCCTTATGGCTACCCTGCTACGGGCAACGTTAGACTAAGCCAAAGTCTGACAACTGCAACGCCGGAATAATGATGACATCAGGTCTAAGGCGTCGTGATAGGCGTACAAGAGAGGCAAGCTGATGACTAAACCCATGCAGGACTCTTCGGGTCAGTCCAGCAATTCGTAACCCCTTACGTAATTGCACCATGACTCTCGTTCCAGCATCTAGTGCGTGCATCCCTATGCATCGAGGTCACGCTGATCTTAGTTCATTTTCGCTCCCACGAAAACAATTGATCAGGGACAGATTTAGATTAATTATCTTATAATTAATCATGGACGTAATCACAGTAAACATGCTAATAATGTGAAAACCATTAATTTATCTCTATAAATTAATCCATATGTTCATAACATATATAAAAGAGGATTGGCCCTAGGGCACAATTCCTAACAGTAGTATGATATAATGAATTTTTATTTGAGATCGTACCTTGTTTAGTGATCCCTGCTTCATCGGTGAATGATCCTTTGGGCTGATCCATGTCTGAAATGTTGATATCTTTATGCTTTGGATCTAGCACTTCGTCGATGCCTATGAAGTCCATATGAATGACTTCGAGGGTATTTTTGCGCACGACATCTACGTCATGGAACCATTCCTCTATGCTTAGGCACTCGGCACATATGCCTAAGCTTTTGCGGGAGTACATGGAGGCACAGGTCTTGGGCATGTAATTGTCTGAGAGTACGCAATTAAAGTCTTCCATCCCTATCTCCTTTTCTACAAAATTAATAACACTATAGCATGGAGCTGTAGCTTGGTTATTTTTATGGCGCACAAGCCGTCATTCAGCCTTACACTTGGAAAAATTATGTCTTAGTGCTGGTTTCTTTTTAACTTTGGAAGTTATGAGGTCTTCCTCCTCTTTGAAGAATGAACTAAGGTTCATATCTTCGAGGTTTATTTCAGGTATATGCGGGGTAGGATCATGAGGCACTAGGTTTAACAGACTTTTAAGTTCGAGGTCCTCCTCCTTAGGTTGATTTTTAGATGTGCTTCCTAGATCTTTACTAGATTTACCAATACTTTGTGTTCCCAACACAGAGAATTCATCGTTAGACTGCTCCGTATTGTACATCGTGAGGGTGATCTTTTCATGTCCATCTTCCATAGTGATCTTTACGTCCTTCATGCTAATGTTAACATTAGCAGTCCGTAGGAAAGATCTTCCTAATATTATAGTGTAATCAGTAGCTCTCTCACTACCGGTATCTAGGACATAAAAGTCTGCCGAAAAGATCAGATCTTTCACCTTTACTAAGACATCTTCCACTATCCTTAAGGGGCATCTACTACTTTTGTCGGCTAGTTACAGAATCAACCCTGTGTCCTTCAGTTCTTCCATATTCAAGGAATCATAGACTGACTTGGGCATAACGTTGATTGCTGCTCCTAGATCCAACAGTGCTCCATTTACTACAGCTCTCCCTATCATACAAGGAATGGTAAATGAACTAGAGTCCTTGCGTTTTGTAGGCAACCTAGGCTCTAATAGGGCCGAAATAGTAGGGCTTAATTTAAGTTTCTTTTCAGCTGTTTTCTTTCTTACAACTAAGTCTTTAACTACTTTTGTGTACCTAGGGACTTTCCTAACCAATTCTAATAAGGAGATGTTTGCTTCTAGTTTTCCAAATAGGTCTACTAGCTCCTTATCCTTCTTTTCCTCTAGTTGTTCCTTAGTCATTATGTGGGAGCTTGGAAATGGTAGATCTTCTACCTTAGTTTCCAACTGTTTTCCGGCAGGGTTTTCTTTATTATAGTTAAAACCAAAGAAAAATTGAGCATACCCAGTGACCGCACCCGTCGTAAGGTGGTCAAAATACCGGAATTAATGCACTATAGTGGTGCAATCCAAGTCGATCTTTCGAGGAACTTACTTATATAGTTTAAAAGCGAATAGCACTTTAATTCTTACTAAACAGGAAAAGGGTAAAACAAATTGTTTGGATTGTTAATCTAATACTTAAGACACGAATTAAGCAATAAATATTTAGTGATTTTTAACTAAAGGACTAAATTTAAAGAAACCACTCATAAATAACGAATTAACCAAATTAAGAAGGTACCCGACAGAGCGATTGGGTTTAGCAATCATCACTACTAACGATAAGTGGAGCATCTCACACAAATCATCCTAAGGTAGTCATTAATTACTTAATGACGTACATTGACAACTTAATCATGAAAAGACCTTAAAAAAGATGATCCAGAACTAGAACTGAAAACCTTCATTCAATTGATCATAAAAGAATGATCAAGAATCATACAACTTAATAACAAAACTATTGCCAAGAAACCAAGTTCTTAATCAATAAATAGGAATTATAACTAGTTCTCAGGTTCAACAAGAAATTAAGAACAAGAAAGTAAAACCCTAATTCAAGTGTGAGAAAACTCCCTTAAGTGTAGACCCTAGTTCATGCTTTGCCCCAATGCTCCTCCGGGCGTAGGTGTTTAGCTACTCATGGTGGAAAGATGAACAAATTCAGATTGAATTTCCATGATCCCACAAGAACATTGAGATGAAGAATATTTCTCTATTTTCACAAGTGCTCTCTACTCTTTGAGCTCTCGGAATTGGCGATTTGAGACTGAAACGTCGAGCTCTATTTATAGCCCTGAGTAATATTCTTGATCCGCAAGCCAAGGAGCGATTTTGGACTTGGACCGTCAGCTGCGCCGGCGGCCCTACATGGAGGCGCAACGCAATATCCGCGATTTTTCGATTATTATCTCCGTATCTTGAATCCTAGTCGTCCAAAACTTCTCCTAGACTACGTCTCTTCTTGCGCCGTCATCTGCGCCGTTGGCTCAAAGTGATGGCTTAAACAATTTTTGCGCTGAAGCTTACGTGCTGACGTCATACTCCTCTCAGAGTCCCGCACCGCTGGAAGTCCTGATTTGGGCCGGCAGCCCAACATGATGGCGCAAAACTTTTTGTGATCCTCTCGTTGATTCCAGATGTCTCCCTTTGGTTAGACCCTGTTTGGATATTTGAAACACTGACAAACGCATTAAATAGCACTTATTAATAAAATAATATAAATAAACACTAAATAACCTATTTTTATCCATTTTATTGTGCCATACCTAAGTGCAGCCCTTAATACATTATTGGGTCTAATTGCAATATATTAGCATTATAAACACGTAACAAGAAGACCAAATATCATATCAAAATTTGGGCTGATCAAATCCCCCACACTTAAGACTTTGCACTCTTGAGCAAAGGTACGAAGTAGAAGAAAAGATAACATGTCAAAGGGTCAAGGAACTTTCCCAAGTTCATGATTCAAGGCCAGCACATAGTCATATCCTAGAGCTAGAGAATTCACCAAGCAAGTTACTCTGTAAAGTAGTGTGATCTAATTTTTATAAGACCAATTCCAAAAGTGTATCGCTCTCCTCACTAATTGGGTGTTTTCTCTCAAGTCATTCCTTAGACTAAGTTTCCTACCATAGGCTTGTAAAAATTCTCAAGGTCACCACCACAAGTGTCAAATAATCCAAAATCAAGAGGTCTTTAATAGGGTTGTAATGAATGGGAAAAAGGCTATATGAAAAAGAAAGGAATTTTGGTGTTTCATGTTGACATTCAAGGTTTAATTCAGTATATTTGAAAACCAATACCTTATGACACTTCCATCCTCTTTTCCTAAGGGTTATTGCTAGTCTAGTTGAAGCTCACATATATATTTTACTAAGAGTCGATAGGCACAGGACTCTTCTCTTTTGATTGGCCAATCTTTTTCTCTTGCTTTTCTTTTGATTTTTCTTTCTTTTTATTTTGCAAGATACTTTTCATTTTTTTTTTTGACTTTCGAATATAACTGGCAACCCCAATCTTAAGAGGGATGAAAACGAAAACAAGGATTATGGCAACAACTTCTACTAAAAGAAATCCCGAGTCATATTAAAAACACCTAGTTAAAAGGCTCAAAGGGGCTAACAAGGGATAATGTGTTTATGGCTAGTGTTTGGGATAAAAGGGTGAAGAAACAAGTGCATCTATCATATTATGGATATTTAATCACATAAAGCTTTAACCATGAATTAAGACAAGTTCTAGAGAAAACAAAACTAACGGACTAAAATGTCACTCAAAAGATAGGAAATATTTAGGCTTAAACTTCCAACTAGGCTGGGTATCTCTCAAATTGGTCTATAAAAATTAAACAATACTACTAAAATTAGAAAATTACTTAGATTATTCTAAGGCTATAGAGAACAACTAAGACTAAACTCTTATCATGAATATGAAATTGTTCACTCAAGACTTCAAAACATATTGAAAATTCAACGAACTCGAATTCTACTCAGAAAGTGAAAAATAAAAGTGTAGATTATTTAAATCAAGCACCAAGATAAGTAGGCAAAAATAGTAATTTTAAATTTTAAAATTTTTAAGATTTTCAAAATAGCACCTAAAATTTAAAATTTTTGGGTAAACCAAAATGTAAGTTACTCTAACTTACTCCTCTCCCACACACTTAAAACTTAACATTGTCCCCAATGTTAGAATTAAATAGAAGTAAAGAACTAAGATAAGAGTGTGAATTTCACTCTTCTCTCCCCCACACTTAGAAGTACACATTGTCCTCAATGTTTAAGGGCAATAAAAATAAAAATAAGGGAAAGAAAAGAGGAAATTTAAAATTTGGAAAAATTTTGAATTTATAACGAGAATAACACAGCTTATCACAAAATATCACCAAGAGGGCTTTCAACACACTATATCCTAAAAAAAATGAAAACAAGACAAGACGAAAATAACAAAATAATAAAAACGGAAATAAAGGAAAATGAAAATTAAAAACCTATCTACTTTCCTCCCCCACACTTTTATTTCAGTTAATCCTAAACACATGAAATTATGGCTAAGTAAATCCAAAACACATGCAATCAAGGACAAAAACTAAAGAGCAAGCAAGGGGAGATAAAACCTGGATCTAAGTCGCGGCTTGTGCAGGGTAGGGCTTCAAGAGATGCCCATTGACCAAACTCTTTATTCCGGTTGCATCATCTTTAATTCTGATAGCTCCATATGGGTGGACTTCAAGAACAGTGTAAGGGCCATCCCATCGGGTCTTTAGCTTGTCGTCCCAGAATTTGAATCTAGCTTTAAACTTCAAGACCTTCTCCCCTACTTGTAAATTCTTTCGGAGAATGCCTTGGTCATGAATCTTCTTGGTCTTCTCTTTATAGAGATTTGAGCTCTCATAAGCATCTAGCGTCATCTCTTCTAATTCTTGCAATTGCAGTTTCCGCTCTTCGCCACTAGATTCATAATCTAGATTGCACCTTCTCACGGCCCAATAAGCTCGGTGTTCAAGTTCAACCGGGATGTGACAAAATTTTCCGAAAACAACTCTATATGGTGACATCCCGATTGGAGTCTTGAAAGCCGTCCTATAGGCCCACAAGGCTTCTTCTAGTCTTGAAGTCCAATTCTTACCACCTGGCTTCACTATTCTCTCCAGAATTCTCTTTACCCCCGTATTTGATACTTCAGCTTGGCCATTGGTTTGGGGGTGGTAGGCTGTAGAGGTTTTATGAACTACACCCATTTTTCTAAAAAGATTTTCAATAATTTTGTTGCAAAAATGAGTACCTCTATCACTCACTATGGCTCTAGGGATGCCAAATATTCAGAAGATATTACTCTTTAGAAACTTGGCTGCCATTTGGGCGTCATTCTTCTGGGTTGGTATAGCTTTCACCCATCTGGAGAGATAGTCAACGGCTGATAAAATGTAGGTGTACCCATTAGAAGAAGGAAAAGGACCCATGAAATCTATTCCCCAAACATCAAACACCTCACAGAACAACAAGGGTTTCTGTGGCATTTCATGCTTTTTAGAATTCCCCCCAAAACGTTAACACACATCACAAGTTTTGCAAAATTCATGTGAGTCTTTGAAAAGGGTAGGCCAGTAAAAACTGTTGGGAAATTATAGAGTGAGCGCAGCGGAAGAAAACATAAAATCAAAAATTTCGCATAGCCTATAATTTCCTTCCAGGATCCACTAACTGTGTTTATACTAGTAGGGAAAGAAGTTTACCAAAATTCAATCGGTAGCTTTGAAAATTGCGATTCAGAGAAGTCCACAGCAACGTGTGTCCTTCCTCTTCCGGTGATCCACACGAACGGTTTAGCAGACACCTAGGTGCTAGCCTCCTTCTCTTCTCAAAGAGAATACGGGAACCCAATCTACGAGTCTTGAATCTTCAAGAACGGTTCTTGAAGACTTTATGGAAGTGGCGCACAAAAACCTCACACACAACTCAAAACCCTAATCCTATTAGGGTTAAGTCGACTTTCTCTTCTCTCTAGGGAAAAGTCGATTTTTAGTCAACTAAAAATGAGGGTCACTTGACTTGTGTGGGTGTGTGTGTATTTATGGAGTCTCATTAGGGAATCACATTCCCTAACTCATGAAATTAGGGAATTTGCAATAAAGAAATAGGGGTTCCTAAAATCTTGAATTATGATATTACACTAATATTATAATTCAAAACTAAAAGGCAATTTAAATTTAAATTTTAAGATCAAATCTTGAAAACTAAATCTTGGATGCCCAATCCCCATTGGTCAAGAGGATTTGAATTCTTAATTAAAATATTACATTAATATCTTAATTTGAAATTCAAAATGCAATCTTGAAATCCAAAATGCAAGATTAAATCTTTCCCTTTGGATTCAAGCCATGCGCCATCCTCCTCTCCTTTTCATAGGAATTTAATAATTAAAATAACAACCCTAACTCTTAGGCAGTTATAACCAACTTATTAATTTCCCTAAGAAATTGAATTAAAATATTACCCTAATATCTTAATTCAAATTTGAATCTTGAACTCAAATTCCCTAACAATATTGAATTAAAATATTANTTAATCATGGACTGTTATCATAGTAAACATGCTAATAATATGATAACCATTAATTTATCTCCATAAATTAATTGATATGTTCCCAACATATCTAAAGGATGATTGACCCTAGGGCACAATCTCCATCAAACTCCCACTTGCACTAGGTACAATCATTAATCAAACTGTTTCTAACTCTTAGAAACATCCATTAATGTGCGTCTAATTCCCAATTGACGTTACATGTTTTTCATGTAAACCTGTGGTGGGGTTTAGCAAGAGGACTGGCAGAATCCTCGACTGCTACTTTTACATATCTTAGTATCACCATCTTTAGGTGATCTTGTCTGAATACATCACTGTCGGAATGTCAGTGGGGAAACTCTTTCCCAGCTTAGGCGTCTTCCTGTCTCACAGGATGACATTTTAGCATACATCAGACATCAGTTTTACAGTCTGCGTCCCACGCGACTAACCCATTCTTGTAGAATCAGCGATCGCATTCCGCTTGGAACCATTCCAACTTACGATCTCTACCGTTCAGGGAATACATTTTCATTACTGCGTTTTAATCTTGGTTGGTTCGAATAATGGGCTTCTTGTGTAACCACCTTACACATTAATTCTTCCATATACCAAGAACCTGTCTTTAGTGCTTCTCAAGTACTAAGGACTTCAATGATAGCCTTCCAGTGTACCTCAACAGGGTCATAGCTTATCATATCCAGGGCAAATTATATATCGAGTCTTAGTACAGCATGATGGATCCTATTGCCAAAGCATATGGAATGCCACTCATGTGTCTTTGCTCATCACATGTTTCAGGAAACACTGATTCTTGCAAAAGACTAATTCCTTTGATTCATCGCCATGAATCACTTCTTGAAGTCTCTCATACTGAACTCTTCAGTATCTTATTCAAGAATGTACTTCTTGACTCAATTTTAAGAAGCTCCTCTGAGAACTATCTCATAGATCCCAGCTTCTTATCCTTCATTGAAAGTGATTAGTATCTCTGAGATTCTCAATCTCATGGATAGTAATGCAGCTTTCAACTAGCTATATGTTCTCGACACATAGCACCATGATTGCAATTGTGCTCCCACTAACCTTCTTGTAAACATAGGACCCATCTAGGTTTTGCATGAATCCAAACTCCTTTGGTGTTATCAAAACAAAGATTAAAAATTCTTGATAGGTGGCGGGCTCACCACGCTCCTAGAGCAACACATCCCTGCTCTCAATGACCAAAGATCCCATCTTTGAAATTGAGAACGTGTTCTATCAGAACTTCGTTGTCCATATGTTTTAGAGTAGCTTCCACAACTCTTGCGGATCTTCTCTAGTTCTCGTCTGTGCCTCTGATTTGTTTTGTGGATCTTGAACTCTTCAAGATTCTCACTTACTCCCACTGTTTCTTTTGGAAACTATGAATCCTTCTCGAAAGGTATCCTCTCCTGATCACAAACTCTTTGTGGTCAGATGGGTCGTATACTTGATATCCCTTCTCAGGGTATCCAACAAACTCATAGTGAGACATCTTAGAGATTCCTTTCATTCCATATCTCATATGGTGTTCTCCAGACGAAACGGCTTAGTGTGAAGTCAACAGCTTCTAGAGCACACCCTTTGAAGTTGGTGCAAGATCAATTATCTTAGATCAAACCTTATCTAATAGGGTTTGACATCTTTCTTAAATCACCATCCAGCATGGGATTTCAAGGAAGAGTGAGTTGTGAGACTCTCCCACATCTTCTAAGACTTTCAGCAAAGTTTTTCGACTCAAATCTTTATCCTTTGATCTAATCGAAGGTTTTAGATTTTGTTGTCTAGTTAATTTTCTACTTCGTTTTGAAATCTCTATTTCAAAGAACTCTAATTTATGTTTTAAAGGATAGCCGTAGATCTAACCTTTGAAGCATACAGTGAGAGTTTGTTACTCTTAGCTTAAGTACTTATGGGTCTACATACATCAACCATGTATGATCTCCACTAAGTTTAGACTTTCCTATAAAGGAAAAATCCCTTGTTATCTTTCCATTTTAAACAAGACTTGTAAGCATCACATGATTCCAAATCATGAAGCTCCAAGGTGGTTCTTGTTTGTATGGCCTAAACAACAAATGCCAAAAGTTTGTATCGATGTTATATTGTTATTGTTCTAATTCAAATAGAATGAGTACCTTTGCAAATCTCATAAGCAAATAAAACATTATTATTTAAAATAGAAACCATTCTCTAATGTTTATACAAAAATCCGCTTTATCCAATAAAGGGAAAAACAAATGTTTAAACATTAAAAGAATAACAACAAAACTAGCCCATAGAGGGCGGTCCAAGCTCGCTTGTCCCCTCAGTAGCAACGGCAGCAACCTTTGCTCCATTGTCCACATCTAGGTCCATCTCGCTTCCGTCCTTGCTTTCTACCGTCTCTGAAGACCCTGCACATCAAATGTGAGAATCACATGTGTATCCAATACTCAAGTGATTTAAGTAGAAAGACAGAACACTTCATAACATAGATACCTGAAGTAGAGGCTTTAACGCACTTCTGCTTCTTTTGATCCTCCCAGTAGTATTTGCACTTTCTCATCGCGTGTCCTGACACTTGACAGAAAGAACAGAATACTTCCTCTGAGGGCTTTGCCTTCTTGGTAGGAGATTCAGGGTCATCTTCTGGATTGATCTCATCATCCAGCATGATACCCTTTCCCTTGTCTTTGCCCTTCTTCTTCCTTTCCCTTTTCTGGATCATGGATTCCTCAACAGACTTGAGCATCCCATGCAACTCAAAAACTGTTTTCTCCTTATTCCTTCTTAAGAGGCTTTTAATAAAGGGGTCATAGCTCTTAGGAAGTGAGCACAAGATTATGCCAGTGGCAAATTCTTGTGTAAGAGGAAAACCAAGCCTATCAAGGTGATCCACATACCTTCTCATCTTCATGACATGGTGGTGGACGGATTCACCTTCAGCCATAACGCAAGACATGAGAGCCTTAGTGGTCTCAAATCTATCTTGTCTGATTTGGTAGCTAAACATTTCCTTGAGACGAGTTATCATCTCATATGCCATCAATTGATCCAAGCCCTCATGCAGCTCGGGGATCATTGTGTCTACCATCAGACAAGAGACCTCCAGTGAGTCATCGAAGTGCTTCTCCCAAGCCCTCCACTCTGCTCCTGGAGCGCCCTTGGCAGGCTCATTGGGAATAGGCCTGTCCAGAACATACAGCCTCCTCTCTTGGGTGAGAACTATTCTCAGATTACGAAACCAATCGAGAAAGTTTGTTCTGGTCAGCTTATCCTTCTCAAGGATAGGTCGCAGTGAAAATGATGAACTTTCTTTTGCCATTTTTGATTCTACAATTTTTAAGATACGAAAATTTATTAGCAGATTAAAATACTTCCACTATTTTATAAAA
>QANZ01056254.1:4548-72058 GCA_003254925.1 Chamaecrista fasciculata | reverse complement strand
CTCACCCTCTTTCTAATTTCTCTTTGATTTTCGGAACACTGACGGGAACTTCACAAGTCGAGCTCTTGAATCATCTTCCTTAGATCCAATTTATCGCCCCTCCGCCTCCTACGACGCCTCCGTCAACACCACCAAGAACCCCATCCTTGACGGCGGTATCCAGATTTAGAATCTGGCCGTCGCCGCCACTGTCGAAGCCAGGAACCTCGTCTCTCTTGGGAGGTTGATACATCGGCATTTTGAGAAATCGCCATATGGTTCGAGTGTGAAAATCTTTGCTAGTGTTTAGAAAATTTGTTGGGTTGTTTCGAAACCTTTACGGTGTCGATTAGTTATGGTTTTGGATACATTTTGAAAATCTGAGACCATAGATCTCTTCCCCTTAGTGAGCCGATTCTAATCGGCGTTTTGATTGCTGATAACGATGCCGGAAACGGTGTTTTGCGGCAGGTTAAATCTGCGGGTCGTTTGAAGTTTTTTTGGTGCTGGTTTTTCAACGCATGAGGAAGAAGATGAAGTGTTATGTGAATATTGTTTTTCAGTCCACCCTTTTGTGCATATTCGTTTTTGGTCCATTCTATTTTGCCAAGTTTATCTTATGATCCTTTACATTAAAAGAAAATTGGAGAGAGAGTGAGAGAGAGTTCATCGAGAGAGAGAGAGGGGGAGAGAAACTGAAGGGTGAAATTTCATTTATTACCATGAAACTTTTCTTTTTTTGCGTCAAAGTCCTCTCATACAAATAGGGAGTCAAACGCATAAAAAATTAATAGTTAGGGACTTAAAATAGTATTTTAGCCAAAATTTCCGTCAAATTTTGAATGGAGATATACCTCAGAACCCTTTTTGTTAACGGAGCAAACCACAGAGACCCTATTTGACACTTTTTAAACCACACAGACCCTATCTGAAAATGGGCCAAACCACATGGCCCTTTTCTGTAATTTACCCTTTTTTCTTTTGTTTTTTCATATCCATCTTTTCTTCTCTTCTAATAGAATAATTTTATTATGTGATGGTTAATTGTGTTTGTGTCTTGGATAAGGATTAAGGGCCGGTCACAGCTAGGTCAGATAGTTGGATAAGACTTACATTGGTATTGTGATTATCATAATATGTGGTATTTCCTTTGTAATATATGTTGATCTTTGTAGTCCAATTTGTCTCATGAGCACCCTTTGTAAGATTGGACTTTCATACTATTTTAGCTGTTTATGATTTTTTTTTTGGCCTGAACTACTATTTATGATTTATTTATTTGTTTTGTCATATATCTACATTCTGTATGTTTACAACTCTTCCATTGTAATGTATTTGCAGATATTATTTGAGTTACTAGCCAAGGGCGGAACTGTAAAGGGACTTATAGAAGAAAAGGACTTGGTTCAGGTAAGTTGTTGATATATATATATATATATATATATTCTAAATTTAACTTTAAGGCCTCAAATTAGTCATCTGGAAACTAGAGTTACCAGCAAAAAAAAATTAGGGCAATGTATAAAGAAGCATTTTAATTCTTTTTGTAGCCATAATCTATTCAAGATATTCTATTATCTGCGGGGAGGAAAGCTAGTTCAAAGATTTTGATTACTTTCTATGAATCAGTTCAGCGATTTCAATAATAGTTTGGTTCAGTTGCATGTATCAACCGTCACCTTGAACCATGAACTTGATTCATTGTGTTGACAAAAATACTTAAAACAAAGTTATAATCCAAGAAAGTGTGAGAACATGCTTGTGACTTTGGAAATGACAGATAGCAGATCCTTCTGAGATTGAAAAAATGGTGGACAAAGTGCTTGCTGAGAATCCGAAGCAGCTAGAGCAATATCGTGGAGGCAAAACTAAACTGCAGGGTTTTTTCGCTGGCCAGGTATGAACTTGTTGGAAGCATTTTCTTTGTTTTACCCATCTGGTTATCTTGATATCTGTAGCTACAAATGTTTTTGTAACAGGTAATGAAATTATCTAAAGGCAAGGCAAACCCAGGGCTCCTTAATAAGATCCTCTTGCAAAAATTGAACTCAAAGAGCTGATGCTAATATATTGCAACCTGGGTACTAATCTGGCACTTGACATTATGCAAATATTATCACAAGTTCGTCAACACTGTGCCACTTGTCCCGCTGGGTTTATCCATATTTATAAGCAGGTTTGGTAAGCCAAGAAAAAATAACATAAAACTTGAGAAAAGATAGTGTCGAATATATATAGTGTTGTTCTTAGTAAGTTATTGGATTTGAAAGCCTGAATGAGAGCTGTTTTGGCTATGTAGGAATGGAATTTTGGTTGAATCTAAACTTTGTACATTTTATTCTTTTGGTTTTTCTTTCTTTTGGGTTTTCCTGCTGACGATGAGGATATGTATATTGTTTGTAATATTTTCTTTTTTATAATTCATAGATCTAGCTTTTACTTCTCGGCAGTTGAATAGGTGAGAAAGTCAAGTCTTGAAATTGTATCTTAGATTGCTTTGTTTAAAAGGGATGCAACGTAGTTTGCATGATAATCACTTATATAATTATATTCATCACTAATCTTTACTCAATGACTTAGATAAGGTTAATTTTAATATTGGTACTCGCATCAAGCATATCTTAGTTTCTTCTTGAGCACTTTATGAATACATTCTACCGGAGATTTGTTGTACCAAATGTAATCATACATACACCAAGATTTGCAACTAAACTAGTTTGCAAGATTATTGTAACTATTTATTTATATAAATAAAAAACGATAAACTCATCAAATTTAAATCATGTCTTGTTATTTTTGAATTAAATGAATGCTCAATGTGTATAGATCTTTTTGTGTAAATAGAAGCATATACATAATCAGTCAATTAACTTGAATTAGTTATGTATAAAACAATTCTTATAGTTATATCATATAAAGTTATATAAAGTTCCTGAAAACTACAAAGCTGGATTAGGATAAATCTAACCTTGAGTTCACAGTAGAAGGCAGCTTCCGGCCAGTGGGGGTCGTCGGAACCTGCAAACGAGAATGCACAGGGGGCTTATTTGCCAGCTTTGCTAACTTGTCGGCGCGGGAGTTCTGATCCCGGGGGACGTGTCGGAATTCCACTTTTTGAAACTTGGCAGCTAGACGCCGTGCTTTGGCGTGGTATTTGAGGATGGTCTCCTCCTTAACCTCGAACTCTCCCTTCATCTGTTGAACCACCAGTTGGGAGTCGCTGTTGACCGTTAGCTCCTGGGCGTTGACCATGAGGGCCAGCTCTAAGGCAGCTATGAGGGCCTCGTATTCGGCTTGGTTATTGGTGGCGGGAAAGCGTATCTCAATGGATTGCTCAATAACCATGCCGTCTGGTGCTTCTAGGATGACTCCGGCCCCTTTTGACTTGCTGGAGGAGGCACCATCCACGTATATAGTCCATGTGCTGTTGAGTGCCTCCGGTGAAGTCATCTCGGCGACGAAGTCCGCTAAGGCTTGCCCCTTGATGGCTCTTCGAGGTTGGAACATTAGTCCGAACTCCGAGAGCTCGATGGCCCAGTAGGACAGCCGTCCGGCGACATCAGGCTGGTGAATGACCTGCCGTAGTGGTCGGTCGGTCCGGACGGTGATCTGATACTGCTGGTAGTAGGGTCGGAGCTTCCTCGTTGATACCAGTAGGGCGAATGCCAGCTTCTCGAGCATGTGGTATCGTGACTCCGATGGGGTCAGGACTTTGCTGGAGAAGTAAATGGGCTTCTGATCCTCTCCCTCCTCGGTGACTAACGCAGAGCTGACTGCCTGGTCGTTAGCCGCGAGGTATACGTATATCGGCGTCTCCAGCCTGGGAGTTGTCAGTATTGGCGGTTTTGCCAAATACTGCTTCAGCTCCAGGAAGGCCCTATCGCATTCCTCCGTCCATTCGAACTTCTTTCCTCCTTTGAGGGTTTTGAAGAATGGGAGGCAGCGGTCGGCGGACCTGGTTAGTTTGTTTTAGATGTTCTGTTAGTACTTGTTGTGTAAGTAGAATAAACAGAGAATTTGCACAAGAAGAGACTTTTTATTAATCGTAGTAGGGGGCTCGCGATGTGCAAGCATACATATTCCATCCGGAGCTCGTATGTCCGGGTAGGAGATTACAAAGACATAAGTAAATGTAAACAGGGAGAGGAGTGGGGGGGATACGCCCCTTGACTAACTACTTCTGAATAGAAGTGGAGTGATCAGTGCTGACGCTACCTGGAGAGGAAGCGATGGATGGCGGCGATCCGGCCGGTGAGGCGTTGCACCTCCTTGGGGTTCTTTGGAGGGGACATTTCCATTATGGCTCTGCACTGGTCCGGGTTGACCTCTATTCCTCGCTGTGAGATGAGGAACCCGAGGAATTTGCCTCCCGACACGCCAAAGGCACACTTTGAAGGATTAAGGCGCATCTGGTACTGCCTCAGTATTGCGAAGATCTCCTCCAGGTCCTCCAGATGGTTGTTGCCGGCTTTCGTCTTGACGACCATGTCGTCGACGTATACCTCGATGTTCTTTCCGAGGTGGTCCCGGAAGAAGAGGTCCATCATGCGCTGGTAGGTGGCGCCGGCATTCTTCAGGCCAAAGGGCATGACCTTGTAGCAGAAGACTCCCTTGTCTGTGATGAAGGCAGTCTTCTCCACGTCCCTTGGGTCCATCCGGATCTGATTGTATCCGGAAAATGCGTCGAGGAAGCTCAGTGTGGCGTGGCCACTTGTTCCGTCGACGAGCCTGTCGATGCTAGGGAGTGGGTATGGGTCCTTCGGGCATGCTTTGTTCAGGTCGGAGAAGTCTACACACATTCTCCATTTTCCGTTGGCCTTCTGGACTAGGACCACGTTGGACAGCCACGTGGGGTACTTGGTTTCGCGAATGAAACCTGCTGCCAGCAACTTCTCCACTTCTTCCTTCGCTGCCTGCTGGCGTTGTTGACCCAAGTTTCTTTTCTTTTGGAAGACGCCAGGTCTCCCATCAACGTTAAGGGAGTGGCAGATGATGCTTGGATCAATCCCCGGCATGTCCGAGGCGGACCATGCGAAAATGTCCTCATTCCGGTAGAGGAACTGGATCAGTGCTTCTTTTTCTGGCGGGGGGAGGGTGGCGCAGATGTTGACGGTTTTTTCCGGGGAACCCGGAAAAGCCACTGACTCCATCTCATCCGACGGCTGCGGATGGTTCTGCGGGATCTCATCCCGTAAATCAACAATCTCGCAGTTCATCACTGCGTGTTCCTTTTCTTTCCCTTTTTCTGAGGATGATGGCGGAGGGTTCGGAGGAGCTTCCCGGCTGGTCTGGGGCTTGGCCAGGCTGGTGGCGTAGCATTGCCTGGCTACCTCCTGGTTCGCCCGTACCTGCCCCACGCCGTTAGGGGTGGGGAATTTCATCAGCAAGTGTGCCGTGGACACTACGGCACGGGCAGCGTTCAGCGAAGGCCTACCGAGAATGGCGTTGTAGGCGGAGGGTGTCTTGACAACCACGAAGATAGTTGGGATGCACACGCACTTCGGATCCTCTCCCAGCGTGAGGTTCAGTTCAATCATCCCCTCCACGGGGACCTGGGCCCCGGAAAAGCCTATCAGGTGCTCGTTGAAAGGGGAGAGTTGCTCTCTGGAGAGACCCATACTTGAGAAGGCATCCCAAAATAATATGTCAGCCGAGGACCCTTGGTCAACCAGGATCCTCTTCACGTTGTATCTTCCGACTCCGGCTGTGATTACCATAGGGTCACACTCTTCGGAGTCTACATCCGCCAGCTCCTCGTCGGTGAAGATGATTGGTTCTCCCTGGGGCGCGTGGGGTTTTTTGAGGTAGTCCAGCTTCATAACGGATCTCCTCATTCGTTTCCGCGACTGCGGGCCCCTCCTCCGGCGGTCCACTCCGCCGGCGATGACGTTGATAGTCCCCAACATCTGAGAACCTGCGTTATTCCCTCCTGACCCTCCTTCCGGAGGCCTGTCATCACGGCGGGGTCTCTGTTGCCTGCCTTGGTCCGTACCCCGGTGTTCTCTGTCATCATCCCTTCTTTTGTTGTCCCGTTTCACGTATTTCCCTAGTTTTCCATTCTGGATGAGGGCCTCAATCTCATCCTTCAGCGATATGCACTCGTCGGTAGTATGACCATGATCTCGGTGGTACTCACAGTACCGGCTCTGATCCTTCGGTCTGTCTCCGGGACGTGACTTCCGAGGGGTGAGGACGGGAAAGATCCCAAGGCCCTGGGACTCTGCTAATATCCGGGCTGGTGAGACGGTGAGGACGGTGTAGACATTAAACCGTGCCCGGGAGGGGACTGGCTGCCTATCGCTACCCCTCTCCTGCTGGGGGTGCTTCTGTCTGTCTTGCCGGGGGGGGTCCCGGCGGCGTTGGTCGCCACGGTACTGCTGCTGCTGCTGCTGCTGTTTGCTGCCGGAGCTCATATTTGCAAATCTGCTCTTCTGGGAGGTGAAGGCATCCTCCTTTATGATGAACTCCTGGACCTTCGACAGTAGTTCCTCTAGTGAGCTGGGGTTCATGAAGGCCAGCTCCTTATGAGTTTGTCCGGGGCGGAGGCCTGCCTGGAAGGCGTGCACCGCCACGCTGTCTTCGAGGTCCTTGACAGTGAGGCACTTCTGATTGAAGCGATGTAGGAAGTCGCGGAGAGACTCGTGCTCTCCCTGGTGGACGTCTGCCAACACGGATGCCGGCTGCTTGTACACTACGCTGGTGGCAAAGCGTTTTTTAAACAGGTTTTCCATATCCCGGAAGCTATGTATGCTGTCATTGGGGAGCTTGGAGAACCATATGAGCCCTTCCCCGACAAGTGTGGTCGGGAATAACTTGCACTTTTTGCCTTCCGACAGGTTGGCAATCTGCATGCAGGCGTGGAACTGTCGGAGATGATCATCCGGATCCTTTGTTCCATCATAACGAGGCAGCTTCATCGGCATTTTGAATCCGGTGGGCAATTCATCTTGCTGTATGTGCGGCGCGTATATCCCGGGAGAGGGCATCGGGAGCGCCGGAGGTGTCGGAGCTATTGCTGGGGAGGCTGGAGGAGGGTTTGCTGTTGCTGACGGGCCTGCAGATGGCAGGTGCTTGGCCAAGAGTTGCCATAACTCCGCCGGTACATTCCACTGTTGCATTGTGGACCCTGACGGTGCTGGGGAGGTGGTGGGGTGGTTCATCCCGGTCGGCCCACTTCGCTCCTCGGGGATGTGTTCCTCTTCTCGTCCCGACAACACGGCTTCCGAGGGGGGTCGTGTGTCCGGGGTGGCGTGGTGTACCGGTGGGAGGAGCTCGGGGACTTCCTGTATCTGTTTTCCCTTGGAGCTGGAACTGGCCAGCTCGCTGAAACGTCTTTCCATAAACTGGTTGAACTGCTCTTCCATGTTTCGACGGAGGGAGGTCATGTCAGCTATATGTGCAGCTCTCGCCTCCCTGAGCTCCGTCTGAACAATCTCTCGTATCTCTGCTGTATACGGAGAGGGTGTTGCTCGAGTTTCTTCCTCAGTATGCTGGTGGAAACCGGCGAGAGAGGTCAGTGGGGTGGGAGTCCTCTCGCCTTGCTGTGCGTGTCCTGGTGCACTTCTGGGTGACAACCTGGGGTCATGTTCTTGTATAGTGTCTCCGGCTTGCTGATCTCTCGGGTTACTCGAGCCCGAGGGAGCGTTTGCTGAGCTCGGGTGCAGCTGGTTCTCGTTATGGGTTTCCATGGCAGAGAACGTCGTAGCTTGAGTTCACAGTCAAGAGATAACAACAAGGGGTTAGCACAGAATACAAGTATGACCTCCACGGAGAGCCGTACCAGGGTCTCTCGGGGGTTGAGTAAAAGAAACAGAAAACTTGTTCGTCGAAGATGTGGAGCAGAAAGCTATGAAGAGTGTGGGGGAGAGCAGGGTGGAGTTCGTGGAGGAACTCTCTTCCCTACGATGTGCTTCCCGTCGAGTGTGTGTGTGTCTTAGCAACAGCTAAGTCGAGGGGGGGAGAGATAACCGGAGTTTCCTCATCTCTCCCCACAGACGGCGCCAGTGAAAACTACAAAGCTGGATTAGGATAAATCTAACCTTGAGTTCACAGTAGAGGGCAGCTTCCGGCCAGTGGGGGTCGTCGGAACCTGCAAACGAGAATGCACAGGGGGTTCCCTGCGATTCTTCTCCGATGCTTAAGTTAGTGAGAGAAAGCTGGAGAGTTTGAATATTTTTAGAGAGAGAGAGTCGTTACCTTAGAAAAGGTCCCCCCTTTTCCTTTTATCCTCCTTCCCTTTTGTCTCATGTTCGTACGAGGTCTCTCTCTGAGACGTTAGGGGTGTACTCGGGATGTGTGAGGAAAAGGGGGTTGGTGTAGGTTTCTGCTTTTGACGTGACAGCTATCACTGCCAGGGTACGGTGGGATTTCCAACCTTCCCTCCTGGTTGTCAGTGATAGCCAGGAGTGCTTTTCATGGTTTTGTCTGCGCGCAGGGGGCGTTTCGGTCCTTTTGCGTGTCCTCCTTGTCCTGTCACGTGCTTTCAAGGATCCTTGCATTTAATGCCAATATCTTGGCATTAAATGCTTGAGTGTGGGAGGGGGAACCTGCCTGGGTTGCCTCCCCGCCGGGTGTCCTTTGTGTCCTTGGATGACAACTCCGAGGGGTCATTCCGAGGAGTGTATATCAGTTCCTTTTTTTTTTTGTTAGAGGTTCATTTTGGTTCTAAATGTATGCCCTAATGTTCATTTTGGTCCATTATGTTTCAAAATGTTCAAATGAATGTTTCGAAATGTTCCATTATGAATGTTTCATAATGGATTCTAAATATTTCGAAATGTTCAGATTGATTCTAAATATTGGCAAAATATTTCATTTTAGTCCTAAATGTTGATAAATGTTTCATTTTGGTCCCAAATTATTGAATTTGATCATATTTCTCCCGTCTCTCATTTCAAGTTCAAATGAATTGTTAAGAGGAACTCGTAGCTCTAAATTCGTCGCATTCGAATTTGAAACGAGAGAGATATAATCAACTTTGCTTGTTTGACCATGAAACAAGTATTCTACTGCTAGGACCGATTTTACTTTGTTTGTTGACAGCCTCAACAGGATAGAAAAAGTACTCTTTGAGAATAATACGTAACTTTAAACTCGTCACATTTGAACTTAAAACGAATCATATTCAATAGTTTAGACCTAAATGAAACATTTTGCCAATATTTAGAATCAATCTGAACATTTCGAAATATAATGAACCAAAATAAACATTAGGACATTCATTTAGGACCAAAATAACCCTTTGACTTTTTTTTTTTGATTTGTTGTTTGCTAAGAATAAAGAGTTGGTTAAGAAATAACAAGGAAGAAGGGAAGAGAAATGGTTGAGCGAGTCTCATGAGATTTTGATTTTTGAGAATAGAAAGCACTTTTGTGCACCTACTTGCTTTCACCTAAATATAGCAAGCAAAGCAAAGACGAATGAATGAATGAATCATAAAACCAAACCAAATTAACAATTTTTCAGTTTTGTTTTAGTTTTCGAAATCCAAACAAAATGAGCGTCTCATATTATTATATTGCCACTCTCGTTCCTCCCTTGTCTCCTCGTCTCTCTCTCACCACTGCCTGCCTACCACGATGGCCGTGGTAGCGGCGGCAAAGGAGGAGGCGGCGGCGGAGACGGCGAGGCCAGCGTCAGTCTGCGGCGGCGTTATAATGCGGCCAGTCAGGGAAGCCGTCGGAGGAGTCACCGGAAAGCGGAAAGTAATGGTGGTGGCGGAGGCGACGAGAGAATCCGGCATAGCTCTTCAATACGCGTTGTCGCATGCGATTCTCGAGAACGAAGAGCTGATTCTACTCCAAATTGTAAACCCTAGCTCGTGGCGGTACGCGATTTCTACGTTCCTGAAGAGGCCGGCAACGCCGTACGCGGAGGAAGGGGTTGTAGGAGGAGGAGCAGCAGCGGCGGCGGCGGCGGCAGGAGAAGAGGAGTTTATCGAGGAGATGAAGCGTTCGTGCAAAATTGCTCAGCCGAAAATCGCCGTGCGAATAGTGAGGGTTGCGGCGGAAGCCAAAGATAAGGCTATTGTGATTCTCTCGCAAGCCATGGCTTTGGGGATTGATATCATTGTTATTGGGCAGAGGCGAAGCCTTTCTACAGCAATCCTTGGGTAATTTGCAATTTACTTCTTATTCTTCTTTTGGTCAAAGTGCACTTTTGGTCCCATAACTTTTACTCAGGTTTCAGTTTGGTCCCATTACTTTTTTTGTTGCACTTTTAGTCCCATATCTTTGCAAAAAGTTGCAGATTTGGTCCCGTATCACTTTTGGTCCCATATCTTTTGGTCATGTTGCAGAATTGGTCCCATATCTTTGCAAAAAGTTTCATCGCCAGTCCCACTTGATCCAAATATATGAGACCAATTTTGCACCTGACCCAAAGATATGGGACCGACTCTGCAACTTGACTAAAAAATATAGGACCAATTATGTAACATGAACCAAAGATATGGGACCAAAAATGTAACACAGGACCAAATCTGCAACTTGAGTAAAAGATATGGGACCAAAAGTGCAACAAAAAAAGTTATGGGACCAAATTGAAACCTTAGCCAAAGTTATGGGACTAAAAGTGCACTTAGACCTCTTCTTTTTCTCAAAGTTGGTAAGTCTCACACGAACTTTTCGGCAAGATACTAGTAACTTGGACAACTACAAAACTTCGCCGGAGACTGAGAGGCCTAAATGAAACTTTGATAAAATTTGAGGGACCATAATAGAACTTTGGCCCAAAAAAAATTGAGGTTAGAGTACAATTGACAACAATATAAAACATTTTGGGCATAACTAACACAAAACAAACATTGGGAGCATAACTGAAATTGATGTTTGGGGGCGATCTTATGCCTCTCGTGATCTTGAGACGTTGAGGTTTGTAATTTGTATGGTTGATCTGTAATTTGGTAATCTTACTTTTTCTGTGAAATATGAATGTAAACAGATACAAGCGAGGGGGAGCAGGGAATGTGAAAGGGACGAGAATGATAGACACAGCAGAGTTTTTGATCGAGAACAGCCCATGCACTTGTGTTGCCGTTCAGAAGAAAGGCCAAAATGCAGGCTATCTTCTCAGCACAAAAACCCACAGAAATTTCTGGCTTTTAGCCTAAATAAAATCATTCATTCAATGGACAAATTGGCCACTCATAGATTTAGTAAAATTGCGAAGGGTTGTCCTCTTAATCCTACTTTTGTTCTGGTTGCTCCTACAATTTGGGTGCAAGACTAGTGTATACTTTGAACGTGTGCTGTGTTGAATATTATTGGCAACACTAACTATATATTGATGTTAAATTACTCCTTTTTTGGGGCTTAATGGTTAAATTACGCCTTTAATTACATAATCTTTGTCTTCTCGAAATATACATGAATGAAACCCCCCAGTCTTCAAATCAAAGTCCAATTAGAAAATGGGCCAAAACTATAAACATTACCAAATCCTTTTGAAACCATCCAGAACAAATTACTCCACAATGCAAGCTGCAGATTATGAACAAGTAAAAAAATTGGTACTGAAGCAAAAGCCAGAAGGAATCACTAGATTCGTTTTCTTTAGATTTACTTTGTAAGACACAAGACCTGAAGTGGAATTGCGATATCAGGAAATGAACATGATCAACATTTTAATAAAATGAAGTTTGGATGAAAATAAAGAGCAACATTAAACGGGGTGAATATAAGACCTCTTTTCTTCTGTAAAAAATTTCCTTTGAACATCTTCAGTCTATTAACAAGTATGGAATCTCTTTCTTGCCAATGCTAAAAGGCCTCTTTAAATTAAAGTTCTCTAACGAAACAAGACCACAAAATGAAAAATTAAAAGCTAACGTGCAATTGTATAGCTCCTTTGAAATGCATTATAATTCATCATTCACTCTTCGATGTAAAGGAGCCTCTGCATCATGAACACGATCATTGGCAACTCCTTGAGGTCTCATGTTCGCTTGCACCACAAAACCAGCCTTTATGGCTTCAGTAACCTTTCTCTGCAATTTAAGTATCCCAACCCGCTTGGAAACAACATAAAGAACAGCAAGGGAGAACAAGAAAAAGCCAACCCCAAGTATCACCCTGGCAAATGCAAGTTGTTATGAGCTAATCACCAGGAAGACCAAAAAAGGTGAGTAGAAGAAATTTCACTTTCCATACCTGTCCACGACATCTTGACGTTGCATTGTTGAGAGCAGATTCCGTGTTCTCATCAACAATGACCGTTGCCCTTTGTATTCACTTTCGGCCTTCTTTAGTACTCCCGTTGATTCCTCTACATAATTCAAGCAGTTTTTCCAAGCAAAAGTGCATAATATACTTAGTTCAAACTTCTTGCACTCTTTTTTTCTTACAATATCTTAACTTCAAATCACAGCGCCAAAACTAATATTGTTCAAATAACCTTTCAACAATTCTGCTGACACAAACAACTAATGAAGAAGCAGATTCAAACAACACATTATACAAGGTGCCTGAGGTAAATCAAAACTGTAATGATTGAACCACTTAACGAAGTAGAGGTTTGTGGTGGAAATAAATCCAAAAACACAGATTCTTCAGCTATTTTGTCATCGAAACAAGTTCTAAAATTGGTTCCAAATTTTAATCGTTATATTAGGTTTGCCATCACTGGAATATAGGACCAATCACACTTAATAGGCTACTTAAAAAATCTTTAAGGGCGTGTGTGTGTGTGTTTTTTTTGGCTTTGTGACAAAATCTTTAAGGTTACTGATTTAATTAGAATCCCAAGCAACCTTGCTGAACCATATAAAAGGCTTGATTTTGTCTTTTAAAGGAGGGAAATGGAAGTAAAGGAAGGGAAAGTGAGGATTCATAAGTAACCCTACAATTCTCCTATAACCTCCACTTCTTCGGCTCCACCATATTTGAAGGTTAGAAGCTATCATTCCCTTTCTTCATCTATGCATATTTTATACATACCAATAAAAACAAAGAGAATATTATGTAATAAGCATAAAAAACTAGAGTATGAAGATCATAAAATGTAAAGCCAACATCACTGTGAAATTAATTTTTTGATTAAACACAACATGGAAAAGGGATAGAGTGGAAAAGATACATACCAACGGTCATAACTGTGCTGGTGCTTCTTTCAACCTCCTGTATAAACATATTTACAAATTACAATGAGTATGTTTGTCAAGTTTATCATAGATGGGCTATATTCTATGAATTAAGCAAAGAGATAATGACAGAATAAACATTCAAAGAGGGCATAAATTTAGATTAATTATGGTAAACAAAAGATACCTAAATACTAACCTGAACCATCAACTGACGAGTTCGGCGAAGGCTTTCTGTGATGCTTTCTGCTGCAGATGTCATTCCAGCTTTTGTTCTGGAAGATTACAAATTAGACAATTAAAATATTCATCCTGATCCTGTCCCTAATTGAAATTTCTGAGAAAATGAGACACAAGAAGTATAGAAACAAGAAAAGCATAGGTTGACCACAACTGAATATAGCACCAGAAGGACATACTGTAAGTTGCGCCTGCGAACAGTGGATTCTTCTCCACCACCAAGAAGTAGCTCTCTCTGCACCGTGTAGAAACACAGTAAGTCATATATTCACATTGCAGTTTAATGCATCCATCTAGAGTACTACGAATCACACACATAATGATCATAAAAATGGATGAATTCTACAACAATATTATCATCATTGGCACGCAATCATCAAAGGGGTGGCTGATAAGATGATGAATTGAGTAATATTTCAATCAAGCTCATATACAATAATCTAAACAGCTAGTTACAGAAATTAAAAGAAAGGGGCTAGCTAAACGAGAAGAGAAATGCCAAGTATCACAAAGTATATTACCTCCTCTTGAGCAGCTTTCCTCATGTTTGCTTTTGCTTGCATATTGGCATTCCTCAGGCTTAATCGCAAACTGTTCAGAAATAATCAAACAAATACTATAATCGGAAATCACAAATACATGATATCATATACAACTCATGAAATGACTAAGTACGTAAAGTGGAGCTTATGAATTCGTAATATTTTTTCTTAAATTAAATTAACTCGCTATGAGCTCAAGGCACAAAATAACAAGAAAAATCATCGTAAAAAGAGTCGATGATTTCATTGATACGTTGGTACCACTACCAACTATAGGGAAGGAAGCCTGAGAGGTTTCGCATACGATTATCGCTATATACTATTTCTGAGAGGAGACAATTTCACTTAAATACCAGAAAGTAAAAACCAGTTAATAGATAAAGCACAAAGATCCCCCATCATGGATAATGTAATGGTAAAGAAGAGAAAAGAGAATTTCATTACCTTTGGGTTTGGGTTTTCCAGGATTCAAGCATCGTAGTAGCAGATTCCACCTCTTCATCAGTGGGCAACTGTGGAGCAAGAAGATCAAGCCTGAACTGCAAAGAAGAAAGCAATGCCAAGCCATCCTGAGCAATCCCATTCAGTCTGCGAAGCGAACTATTCTCCTCGTTGGCTCTCCCTGATTTCCCATATTCTCCAATTGCCTTTATATTCTCTTGAGTTTTACTATATGTCTCGAACCATTCCCTCTTCACCTTTTCAACCTCCTCCACAACTTTGTCCATCAAAAGATCTGATTCCTGCTCTACCAAAAAAGCCTAAATCAAAATTGTCTTTCCGCTTTATGAAACCAGATAGGGTTGTGTGGATCGAGAATTACATACAAAACGAAAAAATACGAAAACCACGATAAGAGGAGAGGAATTTCGAGGTAATTTGATTCGTTTGAAAATCGTTGAATTCAGGTAACCTGTGGAAAATAATGAGAAACGACGATGGCAGTCCGTTGAGACCGGAGAGGGATGAGATGATACAAGAGGAACGACGCCGTAAGGCCAACTAGAAAGGTGTTCTCCGTTCGGCTCGAATTAAGTTGACTCCGGTTCGGTTTTTACTTTTTTTTTTTTTTTGAAAAAGGGAATTAAGAACGACTTAGGGCCTGTTTGGTGGTCATACTATTTCAATCCAAGTCAAATTTATGGGATGAGATGAGATTAAGTTTGAATTGAATGAGATGAAATGATGTATTGGTGTTTGGGTGATTTTAGAAAAAATGATGTTAAATAGGGTGTGAAATTATATAAAAGGGTATGTAATGATTGTGGTTGGTTGAAATAGGTTTATGGATTTTTTTAATTTTATAGGGGTAGAAATGGTAGGAAATAATGAGATGAGATGGAGATAATGAGATGAGATGATAGGTGTTTAGGTGTGGTTTGATTGGAATGATATTGAGATGAGATGATATTGGAAAGTGTGATATGCTATTGGAAAGCATGAGGATGAGAAAATTTTAGAAGAAGGGTAGGAGGTCAATCCAAGTGGATGAGATGAAGGGCCAAAATGAAAATAATATTGGAATTATTTTTAAGAATACAAATTGGTCCATAAATTTGTACCGGTCCTATTAATCAATCCCTAACATGTGTAAATGATAACTTGGGGCTTACACAAAATCCCACTCATCAATAATCGGATCTATTTGTGAAATCCAACGAAAAAAATAACAAAGAATAGTTTAAAGACCATAATGCAAATAACAAAACAACAAAAAAATGTTTGGTCAATGGTTCATTTTGATCCAAATTGTATGCCCTAATATTCATTTGGTCCATTATGTTTCAAAATGTTTATATTGATCCTAAATGTTGGCAAAATAATTCATTTTGGTCCTAAATACTGGTAAAATGTTTTGTTTTGGTCCCAACTAGATAGAGAAAGTATTCTTCAGGAACAATACGTAGCTCTAAACAAGCCATATTCAATAGTTGGGACCAAAATGAAACATTTTGCAAATATTTAGGAGCAATTTGAATATTTTGAAATATAATGGACCAAAATGAATAGGCATACATTTAGGACTAAATTGACCCTTTTTAACCCTATATTTTTCCATCCTGTACATACACGTGAGCCATTTTGTATTTTCTCCATTCAATACATTACCGTTATTAGATTTATGAGTCCTTTAATTTGACAAAGAAATATGGATAGAACCACTGTCTACATATATAGAACATATCCAAACTCAGAATAACCAAAAATTGAAGCAAAATACAATATATAAGATTGTCTTATTTTATGCCCATTTCAGTAATTTTCTATCATTCCTCAATAAAAAACTGTTTTGCTCAAGCAATAGAGTTTTACAGTTTATCTCTCTCTCCATCAGTCACTCTCACATCAAAGTTTTATATTCAATTTTTGATTTGATAAAGAGAGATATAGACTATAAAAAGTTCATTGCTTAAGCAATGGATCTTTTTATAGCATTACTCTTTCTAGGGGTGTTCATGGACCCAGCGACCCAGCCCAACCCGGCGGACCCGGCCCGGCCCGATGGTGTTCGGGTCGGTCCGAGCCGGGAAACCAGGTCCGGGTCTAGCTAGTCTAGACCCGGCCCGGCCCGGGGTACCCCCAATTTTTTTTTGTTTTTTTTTTTACTTTTTATTATACTATTTTTATATTTTATACTACTAAATATTTTTTTAATTGTAAGAAATACATATCTATTATTATTTTTATCAATTGTATATTAAAAATATACATAAAATATATATTTAATCTTAATTAAATCAACATTTTTTTAACAATTAAGTCAAATTAAATGTCTTTATTGATAAAAACATCATTAAATTGATCCAAAATTAATTGTTTTACCAATATATATATATAAGTTAAAATATATGTATAGAATAAATAAAAAAAAATTTTAAAATTTTTTTTTGGCCCGGCCAGACCCTGGTGGACCCGGCTCAGCTCGGGTCTGTACCGGTCCGGGTCTCGGGCCAGCCGTGGACCCGGCCCGTGAACACCCCTAACTCTTTCTATAATAATATAAGAGACAAGCATGATTGAAGAATGAGGAATATTGCAACTAAAAAAATAATAATATTGTAAATTTTTTGTTTAATTAATTAATATAAATTCTATATATATATATATATAAATAAGAGTGTGTGTGGGGTGTGTGTGAGAGAGAGAGAGAGGTGTATGTGTGTGTGTGAGAGAGAGAAAAAGAAAAAGTGTGTGAGTGGAAAAGATATAAAAATGATGAGAAAATAATAGATAGAGAGAGAAAATTATAAGTCTAAAAAATCAGGGTATGTAAAATTACTATTTTGTCTAGTTCTTTTTTTTAGAAATATTTAGAGATTAGGGTAAATTAAACAAAATGGCCCTATGGTTTGACCCATTTTCAGATAAGGTCCATGTGGTTTAAAAACTGTCAAATTGGGGCCTTGTGGTTTCTTCCGTTAGCAAATAGGGCCCTAGGTGGTTTTTTCCGTCCAAATTAACAGTGTAAACTTCAAAGTGTACTGTTTTGTAATTTGAGCATTTTTTATTAAGAAAAACTAAAAAATGTCTATTTTGCAATTTGAACCAAAATTTAAATCCAAAAAAGCAAAAAGACCTTAGCCCACGAATTGATTCAAACCCTCTTCTTCGTTGCCTTCTTCTTCTTGCCTACAACACTCAGTTACTGACACTCTCCTCCATCGCCGTCGCCGCCGCCATCACCAACCATGGCTCTCTCTCCGACGCCGAAGCCATGTACATCCGGCAACACCAGCTTCTTTACCTTAAGGACGAGTTTGGCGACTGCGCTCGATAACCCTAAGATTCATGAAAAAACGTAATGGGTCCATGCGCGTTTTGTCCACACGCCATCGCTGACCCATTCAAATTCAATGACGGAAAACTCAAATATGATATGCCCTTTTATCATCATATGTAATTGATGTACCAATCAAGGACCAACCATATGAAAATCATTTTTCTAAAACCACCGTCGTCCCCATCCATCTTATGTAATTCATGATTCTAAATCTATGAATGACTGAATGTTAATGTAAAAAGTAAGCTAGAGTTGATATTAACCCAAACCCCGCAACTTGTCAGCTTAACATTGTCAGACAGACCATTTCTCATCATTTTTCAATCCCACTGTCCATTTTCATCTATTTCTTCTTATGATCTTATTCTGTTTTTACTTTCTCCATTTGATTGGAATTAACTCCAAGTGCAGTTACTTCAATCTCAAACATGTTTATGCAATGATCGCATTTAAAAGTCATTTCTGGATTTTTATCACGACTATATGACTACACACTTTCTCAGGGACGAGTTCGGCGACAGAGGAGAAAAGCAATTTGGATCCTAATTTGACACTTTTTAAATGGGGCTCTATCCGATTTCGAAGTGAACACCGTCCAAACCTTACTCACTGCCGTCAACACAAACCAAGAAACATGCTTGGATGGCCTTAAATACGACGGAACTGGAAACTTCACCACCATAAACGCCGTTTCCAGGCCAGGGTGTGTACGAAGAGAAAGTCATCATTGGTGAGAATAAGAAGAATATCATGATGATCGGAGCTGGCATTAACAAGACTATCATCACCTGGGTTAAAAACCATGGATACACCAACATTCAGTACGTAATTTCTTTTTCATTCATTATTTTGATTTTGAATATTCAATAAATTAATTCAGCCTAAAATAGGTTAAGGTCGTTGACTGCATGTTTAGTCAAAATTCTCTTTTTCAAAAATTATTATTTAAAATAATTTTTAAATTTATTTTTGGTGACGAATAACATTACTACTATTGCTGGAACGTAAGAGTACAGAATGGGAAGTTCATTAAATACAAATCATAATGAGACTTCATGTTCTACCATAATAGCAAAAGGGCATTCCCTACCTTTTGCTTCTCTATCAACATAATTTTTTCCCATTTGCAGGGAGGGGAACAGAGTAATGCAGCAGCTGCAGCTACGTCTACCAAAATTGCTGCAACCACTGCTTCCGGGATTGCATCATATTTTGTAAAATAAACAACATATTACATATGATGGGAGCCATCAATTTGTAATTTTGTATATGACTGGCTAAATTACAAAAATGAGAAGTGGGGACTTTCTGCATTTATGAAGGAGAAGTTGCACATTCTAAGAAAATGTCAGATGTGCCGAAATTACGATGCTTGCCATCAGCAACATTGGTTAGTTGGAAGCCTTGACTAGGAAGCTGGTTGATGAGGAGAGTTTCTAGTTGGCAAGCCAAGCTCTTTCCTGAGACAAGGAAATAAAGGAAAGATGCATTCTGCATTCCTTCCTTTGCTCGATGTGCATGAACTCGGCCCGAAAGATCATCAGTCTATCACCAGTTCAATAAAATGGAAAATGATTAACATTGTAAGTTTCCATATTAGATAGGAGGAAAGAATACAATAATGACAATGTACAACAAGTAGAATAAACAAACCTTCAATATAAAAATATTTATTACAGCAGCTCAGAAGTTTCTATTTAGTCACAAGATCTTACTATTGTGCTTAAGGGATTGTATCACACCATATAGGGAGATCAAAGGTTTCCAGAGTATCCGTAAAAACAATGCAAGAACTTTTTGGGAATTTCAATAGTATTTGGAAACAGTATCTTTCGAGATATTAATTTTTCCTCCCAACGGAAAAGAAAAGGTTAAAAACTTGAACAATCTTTTCACAAGTATCAATTGCTTGTAAACAATGTTGGTATTAAGAAAAATTAGTACTGTATTTCTTTTTTATCAAGTAGTAATTTAAAAAATGTTTGATTTGAGCAAAAAAAAAAATATTAAAAAATGTTTGTTCATTTTTTCATGTTACCAAATATACTGAGTCGTTTAAATATTAGATTATAAATGTGATACTCATAAGTACTGAACCTCAAAAAATCCTTGCTTTGCAGCTTTATTTCGATGAGTTCTAAAGATTTCCACTCCTTAATATATAAGCATATTTGTAATGCTATTCACCCAAGAATAAAAAAAACAAAACAACTTGAAAGTCAAGAGAAGTACCTCTCCTACATAAAGTTTCTTATCTGGTCTGAGCATCACATAAACACTTGAAGCACCTATAGTTGATGGAGGTGGCTGTTCTCTTGCACCAATCAGGACACACTTTATTTCAGTAAGAACTGATGTGTTGTTTTTTCTGTGGAGCTCAATTATCTTTTCCTGGCATATTAAAGATATAGCACTCTCAACTTCCTTGAGTAAAATTTCCCTTTGATTAGCTAATGCCACTTTATCATGGGCAGCTCTTGTTATAACCTTTCTGGAATGAAGATGTGATACATTGGAATTATTAACATTCATGTAAGAAGAAACCTGTTCCTGCTTTGAGCCACTTCCCTCAGAAAGCAATTCCTTTTTGAAAACTGATTGATAAAGATCTTCAGCTCTTTGGATAATATTCTCAGGAATTCCTTCCCCCTTGGCTGTTTCAAATGCAAGACTCTCTTTACAGATCCCATCTATGAGGATCCATGTTGGTTTTGTTTGTCCATCAAAACATACTGTCCCCATGGCTTTGTACACAGTATTCTTGGTTTGTAGTGGCAGATCAAATATTCCATGTAAATGAGTGGATACAATACCCAGACAACCAATTCTATCAAGAGTTTCAATGATGCTGCCAGCAATACAGGTGCCTTTTGCAGTTTCTGTTCCTCGACATATTTCATCAACAAGAACAAGGCTTCTTTTGGAGGTTCCGACAATGATGGATCGAATCTCTGACATTTCCACCTGAGACACGGACTAAGATGAATGAAATATCTAAGGCAATCAAATCAAGAATTCGTATTATATTAGGCTTTTTAGGGATTGGAGGGACTGGTATAAAAGTTGATAAGGCTGAGAAACTTTCATGCTCAGGATATGTTTGGCCCTTAAACCTCTTATTTATACTAGTAGACAAACGAATAAATATCAGAAAATTCTAATGACCCTCAAGTCACTCGGTCTTACTAATTCTAACAAATCTGTATTTTCTCTGATTGTGTTTTTCTCAGTTTCTTTCCTAAACAACTCTCTTAATCATAGGAGAGAAATAGAGGTAATGATTCTCCCTTCCCTAGCCCAACACTATGAACTGGTCGTACAAACATGAGTGCTCTATTCTGCTAAGCCTAAGGACATGCCATGACCTAGCCTGGGCATCCTAAAAAAGGAAGCCATATTTTTATTAAAATTTATTGATAAAGGGATATCAAACAATGCATGCATCATAAGGATTTCAATTAGCATAACAATAATTTGTTATGACAACTGTTTAGGGATCCAATATAGAGCCAGCAAATTTAATATTCTTGGAGTTTCCTATGAGGGATTTTGCTGTACTACAGTAGGGCTTCTAGGTCATTGGGTCTAAGTTAAAACATTCTAGTGCTTACAGGCACCAGATATAGCCAATTGTGAGGAGTTTGGACTGTTTGCAGATCTTATTGGGTAGGTGGCGTAGGCCAATTACTCAGAACACATGTGGCCTCATCTGAAGTTGAATCGAAACACTTTCTTCGCTTATTACTATTAATTTATAATATAAATATCTAATCGTAGATTTACACAAGTGAATAGTTTGAACTTTGAACCAGCACCAGACCTGAAATGAACTTTTCCCATCAGCTGGGCTATCAAATGACTTCATATGAAGCATGATGGAATCAAAATATGGAATTAGGGCTGACTCAGCAGGAACCATAAATCCACATATCCCTAGTAGTGCAGCCGCACAAATTGATCGAAGTAAACTTGATTTACCACCACCATTTGGTCCAGTCAAAAGAAACAATGATTGCATATCAACAGTATTATGTACAGCACCTCCTTCTGCTACGTTGAACCAATATGGGAACAGACCAACTATCTTCAGCCTATTGGTTTCATGACTTTCATCCAATGGCTTCACATCCTGCAACAAGAGTTAGACACAGAAGTCACCACAACTGAAAAACTTAATAAAGATCAGTGAATTTTTTTGTTTGTTTTTTTTTTCTGTGGATAATAGAAGTTTTTATTGAAAGAGAAGAAAGATACAAATGAAGAGGATTAGATATCCTGTGAGATTTTTTGTCTAAACATCAGAGATTTTGGATCAAAGATTATCGAGTTTTATCTTTTATGCTTCATCAGATGAAAACAGCTAGACATTCATACACCAAAACAAGCAAGCCCATATTGATATAAAGATCCACCTACATAACATTCACCAATACATTTAGTCTGAAAATGATTTAGTTTAAAGACTAACATTTGAATGACAACTAAGGAAGTTCACCTCTTCTCTATCAGAGGTTCAGTTTTATCTTTTATGTTGCTATTCTATTTTACTTCATAAGAAAATAAACAAACTTTGTGAGATGAGATAGGGTTCAGCCGGATGATGACTTAGTCAATACCTTAAATATCAACATTGAAGCTGCACAACTCCTTGATTGTAATCATTGGTAACCCATGAGAGATAAAAGTATATGAAAATAAACAACATTCTTCTAAAGTTATCATCCTAAAGGCTACATAATAGTAACTAGTAAGTAATACTCTAAAAATTACTCTACCCCATTTTACCATTTATCTCTTCCCAGCAATGTTTGATTAGTGAAATAGTCAAGACGTTCAATTTCCTTTTAATGCGAAAGCCAATAAGTTAAGGGTCAAGAAAACCACAGTGAATTACAATGTACCTTAAAATCAGTTTTCCAATTAAGACCCTTAAATTATCATAAAGTGGATTGATACATGCAACATTAGAGCATAAAGCAGGTATTCATTACAGGCACCAAAGCAGAAACATGTACAGAAAAAACTATGCCATAAGGTACTTTCTCTTTTAAACTTGTTAAATACTACCTCAAATCCATGGGATTGTGCAAGCGTGGGGAATACCCATTTCCTTCTTCTCCCTTCACTGCAAAACATCAATGAACAAAAATTAAGATACAACCTGCAGCATGCCTGCTACGTGAATTTCAGTGACTTCGGCAAGATAGCACATTGCGTCAACATCTGACATTTCACAACCCATATTTCAAAACACAGTGGAAGAATAGCATAATCACGTTGAACAACTTTATATTTAATTTCTAGTTGAAGTTTCTCCTCAAATTTTGTTTTATCTGAGAAATATACTAGAAGCAATAAGACATTTACAAACCTCACATGAGAAAACAGTGCTTTGGCTATAACAAGCAACATGGAAGCAAATACAAGGATGTTTAATTCGGATTGAAGTTCAGCAGAAAGACCCCTTAAAAGTTCTAAAACTCTTGCTTTTGCCTTGGCACCTGCTTCATGGTACCTGATCAATTGAAGTTAATCATTACATATAATTAAGAATAGAGCAAAGAAAAATATTTGTGAAAAATAAGAGCATGACTACATCTCTTTTAAACCATACCTTGTTAAGGCATCCTCGACCTTGATTGTGGTAAACCATTCCTCACCAACCTTTTTACCTTTAGAATCTAAAGCAGGTTTAAGCTGTTTAATTTGTTCCTCCCCAGGGCCACCAGCCCAAACAGTTGGGGCAAAACGCTTTCCCTTGAACCAAACTGCTGCATGCTCCCGAGCATATAATATTTCTCCCTTTGGGCCTCCAAGTGGGGCTGCAGTAGCTTTTATTCTAGAAATTATAGGAACAAAGTCTTCCATGACCTGCACAAATACTGTATTTAGATAAAGAAAGAATACACATATTTCCTCCAAATGCAATGCACAACATAATAATTGATGAAATTGAGCAAACATGAGCTACAGATACCTACAGCTAAAGATAAGGCCTCGGCAGCTCTTTCCACTTCAATAAAAACATCATCGATGTGAATTCTTTTAACTCGACCTTTCCAAGAAGTCTCCATATCCTCAAAAAAATCATTAGGAATGAGAGCAAAGGAACTGATTTTCTGATTATTCTCATCATCCAGATAAATTATTTCACCAATCTTCTCTGATATCCCTTCACATCCAGCAACCTGGAAAACAGATATGAAGTTCACATGACAAAAAAATTTGGAAAGGCTAAAAAAATATGAAAAGACATTATAGAAGTATTAATTTCAATAGTCCCTTGAATTGAAATCCTCAACCAGGGAAATGAAATTTAAAAATGCATACAGAATTGAAATCCTCAACTGATTCTGTAATTAGAAAATCAAATACGAAAAGAACATTCACAATTTGGATAGATAGTATGTAACAGTTTGATGTGAATTCTATTCAACATTTCTCAGAATGCATGTAGGAAGCTCTGTGTCTAAACATGATATGTTAATTATATGTAATCTGTGATAACCACGGCCAATCTGCAATACACAGCACAATGTAGCAACACTGCCTTGAAAACAAGTTTGTTTTAAAAAAAATTAATATATGTGCACACAAGCTTACATCTTATTTCAGACATTATCAACAACTGCTTGTGCTTAGTTTGTTTACTAAATGAACCAAGCATGATCATGAATTTTACCTTGATAAAACCTCAGTCTCATGTTTAGGCTTAATATAGTTGAAAAAAATAGGGTTTGGCTCATTTTGGCTTGATTATATCCCACCTAGAAGAAAACTAAATAGCTCACGCAAGTTTTGAGACTCACCAAGGTTTCAAAATCAAGTGTCAACCCAGTTGCCACCCATGTTGGATCAATCAAAAGTTTCAAGATCTCATTGAGCTCAGGGGTTCTGTACATCTGCAATATTTCATCAAGTACATGCTTTATTCTACAAAACTCAATATGGTTGGCCTCCCTCAGTTCAAGAAGCTTTACAAGCTGCACAAACACAGGGAAGAGTCAGACATGAACGTACAACTGCAGAATAAAGCAGTGAGATAGTTGACATAAAAAGGGGGAGTAAGAAGAATAGCGTAATAAATAATAACAAGGTGAAAGCATTGTTAAAGTATTTACAGAGGTAAAGAACATGTTAGAAGAGGTGTGAAACATAAGGCCATCCAACTTGGCCAACAACTGAAGTGTAAGTTGCACATAGCTGTAACATTTATTTTATACTCCTATGAATAATATAGTTGTGTTAATCGTGAAGGTCAGCATAATCATTGACACACAATCTCAAACTAAAAGGTTTTCTCAGTTATTCCAAGATTCACATGATAAAACAGTCTCTAAAAGCAAGGGATATAGAGTTCAATCTCTGCTGCACCCCATTCTCTTAATCAAAACCAGGTTACGGCACAAGGTATGATGGACCCATGATTTGTCCTCATATCAAGCCAAAGGCTTTTCATGTGATGGGGCATGTTAAAAGTTTATAATAGAACTGTCCATGGGTCTTCACTTAACAGTTTAAATTTTTTTAGTTGAAATGGGATTTTGAGGAAACAAGACTAGTTGAATTAAGTTATTAGAATAAAAACCATTGTATTTTACTGCTCTATTGAAAATCAAGCCCCAGTTAGTTACAAGATTCTAAGATTTTAAGCTCCATGGAGAAACTGTAGCTATATAAGGCTCGAAATTTCTATTAAAGAGCAAGCAAATAATTTTATGGATGAATGATGGTTAATATTTGTTGAGTCTAGTTTGATATATAGGTGACGCCAAAGACAAGGCTAAAAAAATTATTGAAAATATTGTATATTGTAATGGAGTTGTTGATTTTAAGTTCCAATATAGCATGGTAGTTTAGTTTTAGATAATGTTAATATGTTAGAAAGTGACAGTCACAGCTCTTGGTGCAACCTGGGAAGTCAAAAGGAATGGAGACGTAGAGAGTAACATATTGAAGACTCCTGCACTAGTAAGAAAGTTGACTGTTGTTGGGTGTCCTAGTGGGCAAACAAAGTGACGAATACCAACCAGAGAAGGTCAAGAGGTAAGTCAGATATTTAAGAGTTGTGTCATTGTGTTAGACAATGTGACCAAGAAGCAAGAAGAGTTGCAAGGAGAATCAAGAATGTCAAGGGCCCTACATGGAAGGCAATTTGAAATACATAGTTATTTGTCTGACAAGGATATTGTCAGGGGGAGTACTTGACGCCAAACTATTTGAATCCATGATTCAGAGTAAATGTGCAACCCAATGAGTCACAGTGCTGTGTCTAGGTGCCCAAGTTTTTTTTTTTTTGGCCGAATAGGTGCCCAAGTTTGGTTCTATACTTCTATTTCTTGTTTTTATTAGATTTATTTGTCACAAACTCAAATTATACAATCTTCAGCTCAAGTGAGAGGAGTGTTAAGAAATTTCTTTCTTATCGAAGTATAAATGTTACAACTTCGGCGGAAGTCTTAAAGGCATTTAGAAGGAGCTTATTATTATCTAAGAGGCAAAGAATTATTGTCTGGCAGTCTTATTGTTATTACTTTATCTTCATCTCTGGAAGCTAATTTGTCACCAAACTCTGTTTCCATAATATATAGAAGACCAAAGTGTAATTTTGCTTCAACCTCAAATTTCAATAGCAAGTTCAATAAGATTTACGTGCCTGTATAATATTTGTTTATTATGCACTGTACTCCCCTTTGTAATTTTTACTGATAAGGATTTGAATATAAAAGATTTAATCATGCTTATTTGTCATACTTGTGACCATTTGTAGATGATCAGTCTAATTGCATTAGATTATAATTGATAATGTTGAAAATCTGTCAGTACTTATGAATTATGATTGTACAACCACTGGTCCTACATTCTATCTGTTAGACACAAATACTATTTAAGAGAGAGAGAGAGATCACATGTAATGAGCTTCATCTGAAGGTCATTCACAGATCACAGAAGCAACTTAATACAACCTTTGCTGATGAAACACAGGTGAACTCTGGAATTGAGCATGTTACTCTGCTCATAAGTTTGCATATTGCTGCATACAAATGGGGAAGAAAATTAGCAAAAGGCTAAATTTCAGTACATAACAAGATAAAATATACACTAGAAACAACTAAGTTATATTGCAGATGCCAATCAAGATAAAATATATTGGAACTCACCTTGTATAGTGGATGCAATCTCATGAGGAGGAGGATTCAACAAAAGATCCCTTACATACCTGCGAACCACAATAAACAAGTTAGACAGTAATTTGCAACTGATTCAGAAGTGATTAAAGCCAAAAAGGAGTGAATGAAACAAAAGGCAATGAATAAAATACTCCAGCAAATAATTGACGCTCAATGACCCCAACTAGAAAAACTATGAACCATACAACTACTTACATGGTCAAAAAAATTGCAAGTGGATGCACGTGTAAAACAATATTCAGCAGGATAATACAAATTTATCCTACAACCCGGATATTTTGATCTTGCCAGAATGCACTCTTTGACCTTTTTTATTCAAAGCACAGGTACTTTTCAGAGAAAAAGTAAAACAAAAGATCACCAGAACATCTTGCGTAAGATAGAGTGCACTCATGCAAGCATTACAGAAATCTTCAAGCACAATGAATGATTTCCTAGCTGTCATTTGTAGTTAAAAAACTAATAAATGAAAAAAGCGGGACCAAAAGTAGCATTGCAGTATCAATGAAAAGGATGAATGTAGAGAAAGTAATCAAAGCAATACACAAAAGTGTATAGGGGAGAGTTGATCCACTATATACCCATAACAATCTCCAAATTTCTTAAATGAAGAAAAGTACAAGAGTCTCTAACTCACAATGCAGGTAATCCAGTGCAATTTGGTGGAAGTAAGACCCGCAACAGAGAAGGTATTCCTTCTGTTGGTATAGCACCTGCAAAATGCACAACAAGCAGGTTAAGAGCATGGACAATAACTGGAAAAGAATAAATTTTCAATAAAATATATACCAACCAATTTGTGTTGCTGTTCCTAGAGTCAAAGGTCGAGGCCTATTTTCTGAAGGCACAGTGGTATTCCTAAACGCAACTTCATCCTCAAGACCATAAAGATCCTTTACCTATCATGATAAAAACAGAAACATATGTAAATATTTCAAATGATGCATGTATTCATACAACACATAGAAATATGAGATGTAAAAGGGACCTTTTGGATTCAAACCTTAAGCAAAAGGTCGGAGATGGGATTGCCATCAAACCATTCAAAATGTCTGGAACTACACTCTCCCCACAAGAGGCCGCCCTCACCAAATTCTCCCCAGCGGAATGTAGCTGTAAAGACAATACATATATAGTAAAAAGTATATGTATAAGAATGCAAATTACTATAAAATGTCTAGAATGCTTCTTCCTCTCATACGCAATAATAGAAGTATAACGAAGAAATAGTGACATGAAAAAATCTGGGATATGCTCCAAAAAGTCCATCATGATTTTTTTTAATATCACTATCTGTGATTCACAGTAACTTAGCCTTCAAAGAATAAAAAAAAAACAAAGAAAGAAAAGAGAGCAAACCTGAAGAGTTTTGCCTCAAAGATGTATGCAGAAATAAGTGATGGTATTGACAAGTACGAAGCTTTGTAACTGCAGCTTCTTCTGTCAAACCATCTTCTGAAGAATATGTCTTCATGGTCTCTAGGACAAAATTTACACAATAACCCCTTGCAGAACGAGATATTCCTGAAACAAGTCATCATCAAAATTGAGCCTTCTAAATTAGTAGGAAAACAAAAACAGTAATATTAGTCCAGATCATGTAAATTAAGTGGTACACTGGGGTGACAATCAAAACAACACATAACCTGAGACCTTCAGTAATTGCACAGCAATCAAGAAATCAATACATAAGTTTAGCATTTCGAAAAGAGCCTCCAATTGGATCATGGACGTCCATCCTTGGACATCCACTAACCTTTCAGTTATCCCAACCAATGGTGAAGGGAAATGCTACAATAGCAGTTCTGAACAAACAAATTCCCAAATAATAACAAACCCTCTGTTGATCATTTTACTCAAAACATCAACACATTGTGGGCAAGGAAAGGGGACAACAGGGGCCACATGGCAATAACTCTGTAGAACCTCTATACCAGGCCCTAGCTGCCCAAATAACAGGGACTTAAAAAGCGAGTAAGCGACCATATATGACCAAGCTTTTCTCCAATTCACTGTCTAATTACCAAATGCTTACAAACTGAGACCTTATCAAGAAAACTCCTATTACCTCTATTATAAGCATATCACAATCAAACTTAGATACCAAATCCCCATCCTTCCAAACTAACATTACCAAGTTTTGTAGAATCAAAGCAGTACTATAAATGAGTAATGATGACCTTTGAAAAGCCACATTAGTGTGACAAGGTCAAATAAGAAGGTTGAAAGACACCAGAGTTTAGGAAATTAGGAAAGCACTCTGCACGTTTACATTAGATATATTCAATAACATTAAACGCAATATATGGCAATATCTGAAATCATGCTCTCACTGTATAAGACAACTATCAGCAACATATACAATCCCAAAAGGACAGTGAACGATAATATTTACTTGCGAAATTGACTAATATCAGCAGCACTAAAAGAAAAACTTCATACCTACTATAGGCATTGGTTCAGGAAAGTCAAGATCATGATCAACTCCAACAAGTCCGTATACATATGGATTTCCTGGATGAGCATGCCTGAAATTTGAAATCAACAAGGTAAGATGACAAGCATTGGAAAAACCTGGAAAATTCAAAACAAACCATCACAGATAAAATTTGTGATCAGGGAATCTTTCATTCCCATGAATGATAACCTGAAAATTGCCTCAAGGTGGTGTAAGCATGGTTAAATACAACTAAATAAATATTTTATAAAATAATCCATTCAACATATAACTCTTTCTATGTTTTTTTTCAATGGAAAACAGACAGACATTTCTGTCCCTGGATCTAAACCAAAGAAAGCTACATGTATAAAATAAAAAAGAAGAAAAAAAAAAAAAAGAAGCAAAAACTATTTGCTTTTAAACAATTCAAATATAAGTATGCAATTACCCAGATATAAAGCGGCCTTTCCTAGATCGTGCTTGAGTTGGACCTTGAACTTCCTCCACTATGCACTGTAAAGACCAAAATGATGCATTCAACGAACAACATATACACAAAGATGAGTTGAAATACTTCATAAGAGAAGTTCAGCATTATGCATAAATAGAAGCTTAGTATCTTTGGGTTTCATCCTGATGGATGCCACAAACGACAAAGGATAAAATGTATGCAGGCGTTGAATATGATGAAATCATGTAAATAATACACTCACCACTGAATAACCATTACGTGTAAGATCATCTAAAGTCTGTCGAAGATTCTGCAACCAAAGCCATACTTAAGTAAAGAATAAATCAATTATCAAAAAGAAGCATTACACATTCCACCTTATCGAGAACATAAAGGTAACCAATCAGATTATCAACACAAAAGTTTGTCAGGACAACATAACAGAAAGAACATGCATGAGAGCAAAAAACAAATACCACAACGGGGCAACCAGCCTTTGGAATACTGTCTGATCGTAGACCACCAAAAGGATTCAAACCTGCATATTCTACAAGAATACAAGCATCTATTCCAATGGATTCATAAAAGTCCCCAACCTGAGGAAGAATTGAAAAAAATGGTAAGGAAACATAACAGCAAGAAAAAAATGTACAGCATTTAATTTATACATAGAAATCAAAAGTCGGTGAAGGAGCAAACAAAGGCTTTATTGGACATAAAAGCAATTGTGCTAATAATGCCTGATCAAACACATAAAAGCAATTGGGACAAATACAACATACCCTGCAGAGCAAAACTTCTCGAGGAAATTTTGATTTGAACTGCAACATCTCCCAATTGAGTGTTCCTTCCTTAAGGCTACATAAGAAAGACAATTCAGTTTCCTATCAAGTTACTGTAATAATAACAATTATAAATCTTGCGCAGAGAAATAAACAGTTTATATGTATACCTATAAAATAAAGTGTAAGAATAGTCTCATCCGTTGCTCAAAATCAAACTAAATTTCAGCACCAAAAAAATACAAGGTGGGCCTAAGTTTTGTCTAAGCTTCAAACCTAAAGGATCTCTTTTGATTTGTGGGGCCTAATTTTTTATTAGATATATAACTGCTCATGGGCCTTCACCAGAAAAATTAAGCCTTTTTAGAATGTCTTTTCTCTTGGCTAGCAGTAGAGCCTTCAACCTATCAAGATATCGAGCAAGTAACATCTGGTTTGATTGCTAATTCTGTGACTGTATTGCTCTATATAATATTAAATGTCCAAAGATATAATGCAATGTCTAATCACAATTAAACCAACCAAATCAAAAAACACTTAAAAACAATGGTTCATGTGTACACTGTAAAGCCCTCAAAGATTATCCAGATGAATCTCCCATACGAAAATCCAGCTTTTAAAGTTTTCATCCACCAATTACAAAGAGGAAAAGAAAAGCTAAAAAGACTGTCCTCATTGATTTAAGCCCTTACCTTCCATTTTTTAAGTTGGAATCCAAGCCCAGCAAATTAGAATATTCAAGCCTTTTAACCAGCTGGACAGTTGAAGGCTTTCTGCACATCTGCATTCTCTGCCATTGTTTGGAAAGGGAACAAAAAGAAGAATGAAAGATACTTTTTCAATTTCATATCTTGCTAAAAGAAGATATAATTCAAAAAATACATCAAAGTTAGAAATTTAATAAGACACAAAATTGAATGGAACCTCCTTCCACCACACTATGTGAGAAAGATCTTTATCATCTAAATCATTATTTGGAGATTTATGTTTCTTGGCTGCTTTACTGCTCCCCCTTAAAATCTTCTTATCTTTAAAACAAGATATTCTCTGAGTGTATCCATTTCTTCTGCTCATCAACAAAAATCAAATTTCACACTTTAGATGCTTTACTAGAATAGAATATAATTGAAGGTTTGTACATCAAATTCAAAGCAATTAGATTATGGCAGGTTAAGAAACTACTCAATCAAACAAACATAAAAAAGTGGAAACATGATTTGTATAATAAGAATGACAATTTTACAATGTTTTTATCTGCAGTCAAAAAGCAAAACAGGTAATCTGAATCAATGCATTTCACATTATACCCATTTAAATGTGCATATGACAACCATCTCTTAATCACCATTGCATAATGAATTAACTATGGTTAAAGGTCCGAAATAGATGTAGAAATTACAGAGGCAATTGCTAGCATTTTTTAACAGATAAAGCAGATAAGATGTAAATAATTTAGACTCCAGATCACAAACTGATTTTAAGCATTGTTGCTCTTGCTGACTTTGCAAATACTACTCTAAGAACTTCAAAATCTCCACATCAGACGGAAATACTTTAAGAAATTGTTTGAGTACAAAACGATCAATGTGATAGAACATTAAAATTTACTTGGCCTACAATTTGTCCCTTCTTCAAATATTTGAAATATCTACATTTGTGATAACAATTTAAACAAGCATTTAAGATAAAACGAAACCAAGGATAGTTAATGATGACATTTTTTATATAGAAAAAGAAACTATCAGAGAGTTACATGAAAGGAAGCAGTAATTGTTATTCTTATCATTTTAATTTTCTTTTCATGGACGAATATGAATAGGGCTTCAGAAGCTTTTGTAAGGTTGTTTAAAATCTAATGTTCTTTTCTTCATTTTTCGCTTTGTTGTCTTACCAACAGCAGCATTAACCCATATCATAACTTCGGTTGCTACTTGATATCAAATTGATTACCGTACTAATGCTATGAGGTGCTATTACCAGAGTCTCATGCATGATGCATATAGCTTGCCGCTAATCTTAAAGAACATGTTTTCTTTTACATTTGGTTATTCAAATACTCCCAACTTTTACATAAAAGATACATTCCCGGATTCACCTGAGCAAATGGATGCTTTTATATATAAAACTTTTTACTATGAAATTGTTTAATCACAAAATGCAAAATGAGTCCTATATCTTTAGCACTAGGTCTTTTTAACAGTTCAAAGTAAACAACAAAGATATAAACATTTTACCCTGCGCTCTAGTTTCATTTTCAAGTAGGAAAGAACAGCAACATCAAAACCTCACAAATTTTAAGGCTCCAATAGGAACCTCCACATAATGATACTGAAACAAAGGAACGTATAATACTCGGTTCATTACATAAGAAATAAACGCAAACTTAAAACGAGTATTTTTAAAAAAAAACACACACATACACATTCAGGAGATAGAGAAAGATATCTATATATAGAGAGAGTACAGATAAACTCGTGAGGGAACAGATGAACTGTATCTGGGAGGATGGGGACTAAGGAAGAGAGCAAGGGAACGCCAGCGAGGCAGGGAAACGACGACGTTTCTGGTTGCTAGCCTGTACATTGCGAAATGCTTGAAGGGCGATTCAACTTCTTGCTAAATGAGAAGGAATTTGCAGTTGCATGAATAATGTTCAGTGAGAGAAAGAAGATGAAGTTCTAGGGTTTCAGTGTTTAAGAGGATTAGCCTCTGTAATCATCAGAAACCCCCGTCAGCTTCCCGCCAGAATGTCACGCAGATGGAGCATAAGAAAAAAATTAGGCCAGAGCTCGTTTATTACAGCATTTCAATTTTAGATTTTTTTTCCTCAAAATCTGTATAAATATTGAATATAAATGTAATAATTCATTTGGCGGTATAAAATATAAAATAAAATACGGAGCGCCAAAATCTAAGGATAAATGGGAAAGTGTAACGACCGATGATATGTACCAACAATCTGATATGGAAGACACTCTCTTGGTTTTGGTAAAAACCATAGAAGACACTGTTGTCTTTGTCGTACCGCCAACTACGTCAGTCCGTCTAATGCACGCTTTAAATCCCGCGCGTGAAAGTGCAAATAGTTTTGACTCCTCAAACTATGGATACCTTTCATTTTGGTCTTAAAATTATCTTTTGTTCATTTTAATCTTCAAATATTCATATTTTAGTCTTCAAAATTAGCATTGCGTATTTAGTTTTTATAACTTTTCTCTTTTGGAACTGCCTACAACTCTTTGGAACTTTTTTATTTTTTCGTTAAAGTCTCCCCTCATACAAATAGGGACTGAAATGCTCAAGTTTCCCATATGCACCAAGGACTTAAAAGTTTAGCCAAAATATAGTACATAAAAGTTTTTATTTTGTGTGATTTAGTCCATATACATACAAACTTATAGCTTTGGGTCCCTCTCCTCCATAATTTATCCATCATTTTTCTTTGCCCTATGAAACATAACGCCATGATCAAAGTAACAAATTCATCAAAAAAAAAATTAAAATTAGAAAACTAATTTTGAGAAAAATTCTTTTACACAAGTGATTTATTTATGTGCCTATGGGAAGTAAATTGAATCAAAATGTTCATGAGTCTATTCAATTCATTGAAAATTTTTGCTTGCATGAGGCCCTATGGTTTGCATTTTAGTTTAATTGACCCCAAATTTTAGGGTACTAAAGAGTACTTTTGCGATTGTTTAATTTAGTTTAATTATATGTCAAAATTTATTTGGCATCATCAATTCATGAAACAACAGAAAAAAAACTAAATTAAACTATTTAAATAAAAGGTCAAAGGATCATTTGGGTCTTAAATATATGTCCTAATGTTTATTTTGGTTCTTTATGTTTCAAAATGTTGGCAAAATGTTTCATTTTGGTCCCAAACTATTGAATATGATCATATTTCTCTCATTTAAACTTTAAACGTAACTAGTTTAGAGTTATGTATTCTTGTCAAATAATATTTTCTTTGTCTAATTTGGGTCATTAGCAAACAAGGTCAAGTTGGTCCTGAAAGTAGACAGTTTGTTTCATGATCAAACAAGTGAAATTAATTATATCTCATTCATTTCAAGTTCAAATGTGACGAAATTCAGAGCTATAAGTTATTTTTAACAAGTACTTTGAACTTAAATTGAGAAACGAGAAAAATATGACTAAATTCAATAGTGAGACCAAAATGAAATAGTTTGCCAACAGTTAAGACCAATTTGAATATTTTGAAATATAAAAAACTAAAATTAATATTAAGACATATATTTAGGACTAAAATAACTCTTTTCGCCTAAATAAAATGCCTTCAAGTTAGCCAACAAATGTTGGGCCAGTTGTCAATTGGTAAGGAGCCGACTCATAACCCACAAGGTTGCAAGTTCGATTTCCGCTACCGATGTGAGAGCCTTATTGGTAGGTGATATATGTAGGTGCTAACTATTAAGTACCTCTGTAAACGCTCATAGAGTCTGGAAGCATATCTCAACCTTGATGAACCTTCGAAACCCAGCTCACCTAAACTTTTCCAAAAACAAAATGCCTTAAAGTTTATAGAATAACTATTTCTCTCAGATTTTTACTAAGCATGGCCGTAAATGTAAAAGATTGGAAAGAAATTAAATTTATTGTTTCCAACATAAATATAAATATATTTTGAAATAAGTTATATTTTTAATTAAAAAATAATATATTTATTTATTAGTTGGACAAATTGTTGAACTTTGTGTCATGTCTTGGCGCAAATAGTATAACAAAAATTACTGAGTTTGTTATGTATTAATATATATGTTAATACATTTGTTTACAAAAATGTAGAATCTCAAAATAACTTAATAAATTATTAAAATAAAAATAATAAATCTTGTGTATTTAAAGATGATAAAAGAATAATATAAAGTAATATATTTTATATTTTTTATTTTATTCCATACAAACATATAATTAAAAAATGATTTCTAAATATTCACATTATTTTACTAATAATTTTCCATTAGAAAACAAACAAATAAGCTATTCTTCAAATTAGAGGAGTACGGGTTACATTAGAAAAAAAAAACATTTTTTTTGGAACTCGTGAGTGTTGCTTAGTAGTTCCTCATTTGGTCTTTTAATTAAATGGTGGACGTTCGAATCTCACATTTGAGTATAGAAAGTAGGGGTGGCAAATGGTTGAGTTGGATTGGTTTTAGGTTGGGTTGTAAATGGTTGGGTCATAAATGGGTCCTGACTCATTTATATTTTCTACATGGGTTATGGGTGGGTCATGACCCATAAGATTAAGAGTTGACCCAACCCAACAATGAACTCATCTTAAAGTATTTATATTATTTCATTTATAAACTAATTAATTAGAATAATTTTTAAATTAATCAAATTTAGGACTAAATAGTATTCTTTTTTCAGATTTTGGATTGATTTTCAATTTTCACCTTTTTCAAATTTCTAAAAATTACATTTTAACCCCAATTATTTTTTTGAAAAATTCATTTTAGTCCTCAAATATCATGATCTAAGGACTTTTTTGTAAATTTTAAAAATATTTAGGGGCATTATGTAATTTTTGCAAAAAATTGCAAAATTCATCTTCCTTCCACAGAACTCACAGTTTGGTGGGACTAAAGTGCATTTTTTTTTCAAATTTAGGACTATTCTGTAATTTTATCTTTTTTCCAATATTTTTCAAAATTACAATTTTGGTCCAATTTTTTTTTTATAATTTTCATTTTAGTCCTAAAATATTATGATTTAGGGACGTTTTTGAAAATTTTGAAATTTTTTGGGGGGCATTTTGTAATTTTTGAAAAAATTTATAAAATTACATATTCACCTCTTTCATGAAACTATATAGTTTTGATATAAATTTGGGTTGGGTTGAGTAACCCATGAGTTTTATCCAACCCAACCCAAATTTAATGGGTCAATTTTTGACCCAACCCATCTTGACCCATTATGTAAATGGGTTGGGTTGGGTTGGTTAATTTTATGGTTGGGTTGGTGGGTAATGAGTTGAGATTGCCATCCCTAATAGAAAGTATTATGTGGTCGGCCATTTACCTTTGAGTGGAAGATGCAAAGGGATTAACCATGGCTCCGACGATAAATACTATTGATTTATATATAAATTATTTTTTTGGACCAGAACTAATTCTTTTACAAATAAATAAAAAATGTTAAGATTATTTATTTATTTATTTTTGAAAAGATAGAACTTAAGATTTTTTTTTTTTATATGGAAGATATAACCTAAGAATTAAAAGTAGGTTTTCATTACAAATAAATAAAATTAATCTCAATCAAATTTGATTGGTCTAGTGATTAGCTCACTAGGTTGTTTAAGCAAGTGTCGAGAGTTTGATTCTCGCTTTGTGTATGCAGTAATCAATTGGCTAACGACAAATCTTTATATGAAGCTCAGATCCGTGGAGGATTAATCCTTCGTCCGTGGTACAACAACAAAAAAAATAATCACACATTGGCAAAAGGATAAAGGCAAAAGTATTCATTTTGTCCCCAAGCTTTACACATGCTATCAATTTCATCCCCAATCTTTCTTTGCTGTCAATTTCATCCCTAAACTTTACACAAATTGTCAATTTCGTCTCCAATATTTTTTTGCTGTCAATTTCGTCCCTAATCTTTCACATTTTGGTCAATTTTATCCTTTGCTCTTACTTTAGCCAAATATTGACGACAAAATCTATGTGGCTAACGATATATAATGTAAAATTGATAGAAAAAGAAACTCAAATCCTAACTTAGATTAAAAAACAGGACGCAGTCTATAGTTAATTTATTAAAAGAAGTTAATCAAAGGATAAAATTGACGAAAATGTGAAAGATCGGGGACGAAATTGACAGTTGATGTAAAGTTTGGGGACGAAACTGACAGCAAAAAAAGATTGGGGATGAAATTGACAGCTTGTGTAAAGTTTGGGGACGAAGTTGACAGCAAAAAAAGTTTTGGGACGAAATTGACAGTTGATGTAAAGTTTGAGGACGAAATTAGTACTTTTACTAAAGATAAAAAATAACCACACGAAGCATGGTTTCCGAATTGCAATACCTCATACCTGTATATAAATGGTTTCTGTTTAAGCTGGATCTCTCTCCAGCTTCACTCTCAAGCCTCATAGCGTCGCGCCAGCATTGATCCTCCATCATTTGACAGGTTTTCAATCCGATCTCCTAGGTTTCGTCTATTTTCTTCCGAATTAAGCTTTGCCGACGTTGATTTTAAGGGCAGCATTCGGCGTCTTCAGTTTCACGAATAACTCACCGGGTCAGTATTCTTTATATCTTCACATCTTAACGCTTCATAGAATTCGATTAATGGAAAGATTCGCTGTTTGTTTCAGTAGAACATTTTGCCCCTTCTACTTTGTTCGGTTTAGTTTATGGTTTTAGGGGTAACCAATCACCATTCACTTTATTTGGTTTTGGTCATGGTTCTGAGTAGGTTTTGCTGTTCATTGTTAAATTTCTCGTATCTCTATTTATGTCTCTAATTTTCTCGATTTTAGCATTCTCTCTGTTGACTAGCTTCTTGTTAAGTTTCAACATCTAGCTCATTCTAATATTGTTTTCCACATATCACCTATCCTGCGGTTCTGCGTCTGACTTTTAGGGCAAATATTGCACCATATATTTGTCAATTTGAAGGCTGGAACAGTCGTACATCATAATCTGTAGAGTTATAGATGGAATAAAAACGAAAAATAAATAAATCTCAAAGTCAATTGCAGTTCAATCTAGCAATAATAGGGTTAATATTTCTAAATGACGTGGATAATTTTTTTTGACAAACTCTTATAGGCCTCTAAGAGGACTGAGAAAGATGAACCATAATCCACAATCAAGTGAAGGCAGGCATGATGATGATGCTGCACTATCAGATTTCCTAGCTTCTTTGATGGATTACACTCCTACGGTAAGTTTGGTTTACCTTGAATGCTTTGATTGAGCTTCCTTAACTTGCCTTATATTTTTAGGAACATCTAAAGCGTATAACTAACTCATTTGTTTCTCTCTCTGATAGATACCTGATGAATTAGTGGAGCATTACTTGGCCAAGAGTGGGTTTCAGTGTCCTGATGTTCGATTGTAGGTACTTCTATTTATTCTTTTTTTGGGAATTTAGGTTTCTGTTAATCTATCTTGATGTTATTTGTATGAGATATTTTCTGTATTCAAGAGGAAAGAATGAGTTGAATACTTGAATTTATGCAAGCTTTCTTATGAGAAAGCAATTTCTTCACCATGCGATTTCTGGGTTTGATATGACATAGCACATCCAAGTTTATCCTTTTAAGTTTAGGTCTGGTGTAACTTTGGATGAATTTCCCATCCTTATATTTATCCTTCATTCCTTGACCTTCGTATAGTTTTCCTTCATATTCTAATTTGATTGTCAGCTACATTCTTTCTAATATTAGGTAGAGGATGAAAGGAAATTTTAGGCACACAATATGATAGACATTGAAGCATTGATGGAGGGAGGCCAAGTAATTCTCCCAAAGAATTAATATAACAAATAACAAATAAAACACTAAAACAATGCTCAAAAAGCATCCTTAATGGAAACTTGATGAGACTCAAGTGACCTTGGGGAACCGAGGAACTTAAGTACTTCACCAAGCATTCCATTGTACTCGCTGCGAAACTTAGGCATCCCACACTACCCAAATCCCTATTGTAGCACCGCCACTAGAGAGCTGATGTGTTGCTGGTTACACTCTGTGACAGCCTTCTATTGGTTCAAAAACCCTCCAAATGTAGCCCTCCTTGCCATGACAACTAGTCTTTATACTAATTGATGAGATCCAAGTAACCTTGGGGAACTCTCTTTCTAAAGCTAGTTGTTGAAGTGAGAGAACCAAGGCATTTAAGTACTCTACCAAACAACCCATGCTACTGGATGTGGACCTTGTGCATCCTATACTACCCTAGTCTCTATCAAAACTCCCTCTAAAATCCCATATGCTGAAAGGCTGAGGGAGGGCAAGAAAATAATTCTTTCCCAAAGAGCTCTTGACAGGTGAAACTTCTGAGTAGAAACTCTTGCATTCTGTTCTAACCCTGGACACCACAAGCCTACAAACACTGCACTCTAAATCCATCGCACCTACAAACACTGCACTCTAAATCCATCGCATTTGGGTTTATGCCGGATCTTAGACAAGTATTCCCTATGGCAATGGGTGTGAGCTATCCTAGTAAGACTGGTCTTATGCTTGATTTGATCATATATCTAAGGAGAACGTACATGGTGAAGCAGTCATGACTGGTCGCTGCCTTCTTGTTCCATTCCAATGTTTTATAGATTATGGGGATGTAAATTAATGGCAGTCCATTGAGAAATGAAGCTTTATTCACTTATGCCATTGCTAGCAGCTGTCAGCTATTTAGATGCAACTACTGAAAAGAAGTGAGCATATATGCAAATTATGTTAATGAGTAACGACACCTGATTTTTAGCCACTTAAATTTTCCTTTTTTTTTTTTTTTTTTTTTTTTTNTTTTTTTTTTTTTTTTTTTTTTTTTTTCTTTTATGCTATAACATAGGATCTATAATGAGTTTTGTTGCAGAGGTTTGTGCTTTTAATTGTTAATGAGTTGGATCTATTTGGCATTCAAATTGGCTTTCATTTTTCATTTTCGCAACAATTGTTGAATGATGATTTTAGGATATTTGGTGCTTTTATGTCTTGTTCATATGTTTTCCAGTTGGTTAGAATTTTTGTTTGTCATTGCAGAACTAGACTGGTAGCTGTTGCAACTCAGAAGTTTGTTGCTGAAGTTGCCAATGATGCCCTTCAGTATGCTCATTGAACCATCACCTTTTTTTTTGTTTTCATCTCTTTTTTGGATTTAAACCTTTGCTTTAAGACATGCCTGCTTCACGTGGATAGCCAAAATTTTATTGTTTTCTGCAATTGAAATTTCTTTCTAATTGCCGGGCATTGGATATTTTGGAGAAGTTCGTTTAGGGTAGTTATACTAGTTATTTGAGCATCTCAGAGAATTTTATTTTTCTGATAAGTTATTATATATTGGCTTATGAAGTAGTTTTTGTATTTAACTTGGGTGGATATAGCACCTTCTTCTCTAAAATTCCATGATTATACATGATGGCAATGAGGCAAATGTATGAAAGGAATAGCGCAAATTAGAAAATGTAAGTAGTAAGATATAATCCTAGCTTTTAAGTAATAAAACCTGGCTTTGAATTTTGATTTCTTCCTTCTATTAATCTAGAAGTTTCCTAATTGGTTCTAGAGATTCCAACTATTATGAGATCTCATAATGCTCAAGTTATTTATTTGTGTTGGATTGATGACATCATAGATTTAAATTGCTGCTGTGCTCTCTTGTAGGCATTGCAAAGCAAGGCAGGCAACAATTCCAAAGGACAAAAAGGATAAGCAGCAGAAGGTGCTTAGCTTAACCATTTAATATGGTCTTGTGCATTCTTATTCCTTGTTTTATTTATTTGTAATCTTATGTTGAACATTTTTGGTCTAACAGGATAAGCGCCTAACATTGACGATGGAGGACTTATCAAAGGCATTGCGTGAAGTAAGAATTCTTCTCTTTTCTACATTTAAATGGACAGCAAAGTTTAATCTTTCCTCACTATGCGGGTCAAAAGACTTGTATAATATAGTTTTTACTCCTCAATTTGCAGACCTCAAGAAATGTTGGACTCTAACATGTTTTTTGAATTGCATTCAGGGGTTAATTTCATGCAGATTTTATTTCCATAATTGCATATTGGGCAGAAGTTGAGCCCTAGTTAGCTGAATACTAGTAGTATATTCAAGGTTGATCAATTAAAGTGTACCTATCTGGAACACAAGCCTGAGTTTTCATTTAGTTGAAATTTGTGATCGAACTTGGCTCCTTCACTGAAGGAGCCTTGTCCATGTAGTTCATGAATAGTATCATATATATATATATATATATATATATATATGTAGGCTTCTCTGTACATATTTCGATTGAATAATAAGTAGTTTATTTTTTTAATCATGCAACTTTGGTTTTTCTTTTTCTGGTCTCGGGTATTTTTTCAAACTTTTTTCGTTTAAGAAGTTAAATGCCTTAACATGAATAGCTTATGAATAACTTGATTCATTTATACCTATAGTTGCACATACATTTACTCAGCTAAAACCTGAAAATATTGTGCTGTAACTTGGTAGCTTCTTTTGGGGATAATGTTGTAGTGTTAAACTGAGGTAGATTTGTTGGTGATTAGATTGCAGGTTTTCTAGCTTTCATTCTCATCTAATCTACTTACTGCCCTCCATTTTCTTGTTATTTATGAGCAGTATGGTGTGAATGTGAGGCATCAAGAATATTTTGCTGATAGCCCTTCAACTGGAATGGACCCTGCCACACGAGATGAATGAGCCGTTTCTTGTCTGTAATAATCAGTCTTAAAAGCTTCTTTGTTGCTCATAGTTAAGTAAATACTGCCACATGGCTAGGTGGTTTTGACTCTATTCAATCCATAAATTGTTAGTTGAATAGTTTTCTATCCTGCATGTTGAATTTACAAGCCACATTGTACATTTTATGTTGTTAATTAGAAACATTTGAAATATGTGATTCTGTTAGCTTGATACCCCAAGCATTTGTGTTTGAATTAACGACTTTCAAGTACTTGCTAGCTTCGTCTTGTAGGAGTGGAAATAGTAAATAGAATGAATTTCTTTAGTTCTTCTAGTAAACATATAGGATTAAGGTAAATTACTTTGAGATGCACATCATAATCTCAAAGCTTGTATCTTGTAGGTTTGCACCTAAGATCCTTTTCATTCTAGTACAAATTAAAAAACTTGAATCAGTTGTTTGTTTGTTGTGTCATGCATGTAAAATTGAACGTATACGAAAAGACAATGTATGAGGTTTACAAAGTGTAAATAATAAGCGTCTTCTCAAGTATTCACATCTTACACCCATTCCTAAAAAGCGTTCATTTTATTTTTAATAAAATACTTGTTTCTTGAAAAATGAGTTTTATGATACGAAGAAAATAACCGGGTAAATTTTGATCCATCTAGGCTCATAACTTAGGACATATTATTCTTCTAGCGTTATTCTTCTAGTGAGGAATATATGATTGCTTCAGCTGCACAAGGACGATGATGATAACGCACAATTTGCAGAAAGAAAGAAACACACCAGAAGAGAGTCAACCTACGTTGAAATCAAATATCATGTTTAAAAACTTTATAAAAAAAAATTATGTTAAAAAAATCAAATTTATTGCAAGAATATAAACAAAGAAAAAGTTTGTATGGTATAAATGCAATATAAGAAAATTTAAATGTAATTGTCGTAAGAAAAATTATGTGTAATTGAATTTTAAAAGAAGTCAGTGTAAATTATTTTTATCGAATGAAAAATGGGAAAAAAATAATTCTGAGGCCCTTGTGAGTTGTGATCTCGCAATCGCAAAAATCCATGGACAGCAAGCAAGATACAAGGGGGGAAATTATAAACTTTGCTTGAAAATTGTTTATGTTTTTGAGCCACAATAGCAATTTACAAATAAGATAAGGTAAACAAATATAATAATATATAATTACGAAACTAAAGCCAAATGGCTTCTTATTTTTGTTAGACGACGCCGCCGCCTCCGAAAGTTAACACTGTTCTTCTCTGCCCTGACACGTGAGAAAGCCTTTCCATACACAACAATGGCTTCCTCTGTCTTTGCCCCAACCTTCACATCATTCATCCACAGCAAGGTCGATTATTTTTTTTTCCAGAGAAGCATATGATTATGTTCCTTATTTTCTCAGATTCAGCATATGATTTTCATTTCACCTGATTTTCTTGTCCCGAGAGATTATTCTTTTCCATATTTGAGAGGCTTAAATCTGCTTTAACTCATGGCTCTTCTGGTTTTCTGCCTCTCAGAAAGATTTGGATCTCTCTGCTTTCGCTTCGGCGTCACCTATTTCGGTTCAGAGATGCGACAAGACAGTTTCGAAGAGAATATGTTGTTCGGTTGTAGCTCCACAGCAATCGGAACGCAAGCCTTCCGCCACTGGATCAGTACTGTTGCGCCATTTTTTTTTTCCCATTTGAGGGTTTAGTTTGACCTTAGCTTATAACTGATGGCTGGATTTACTGAATGCAGGTGAAGACGGCAATGACGATGACCGAGAAGATTTTAGCTAGGGCGTCTGAGAAACCCCAGTTGAGCCCAGGGGACAATGTTTGGGTTAATGTTGATATTTTGATGACCCATGATGTATGTGGCCCTGGTTCTATTGGGATTTTCAAGAAAGAATTCGGTGAAAATGCCAAGGTAATGGTTTTCTGCTACCTAATATTTCTGTTTCTGTTTAGTATGACTCCTGGTTATTAAAAATTTTAGTGAGATGTTAGTGTGTGATTAGTAGTAGAATCAAATGTGCTTTTGGATGCCACTGGAACTATAGAGATTAATTTTAGGTAATTTGGAGAAGGATGAATCATCGTAATTTGTAATTGAGTAAGAAAATAGGACGAGTATTAAGAATGAATTGTAGGTGATGTCATGGTCATGTGAACCACGGCATAGCTATTATGCTGTTCATTATAAAGAAATGAAACAATAAATTTTCTTCTAGGAAAGATTAAAATGTAAATTATATAGTTTGGACTTCGAAGTTTACCATCCAAAAAATTATTTTGGTTTCAACTTTCTCTTGTTAATGTCCATGACAGATTTTGTCAAATCTTTTTTGTGATGAATAAATTTATATAGTAAGAAAGAGATCTTGGTTGAATGCTTATACAAATTGTTAAAGGACATATGTTTGTTCCTAATAATATTTCTGACTGCTTCTTTGTTTTGAAATCTAAGGTTTGGGACCGAGAAAAGCTTGTTATAATTCCTGACCATTATATATTCACAACCGATGAACGTGCCAATCGCAACGTGGACATTTTAAGAGATTTCTGCCAGGAGCAAAATATCAAGTACTTTTATGATATTAAGGATTTAAGTAATTTTAAGGTATATATTTTTTCCCTTCAATATTAACTTGGTATTTGGATTCTTAAAGAGCATGTGGTAATGCACCATGGCCATGGACATTAAAGGTGAACTTATAATCATGCAGGCAAACCCAGATTACAAAGGTGTGTGCCATGTTGCACTCGCACAGGAAGGCCATTGCAGGCCAGGAGAGGTTTGACTAGTTTAAAAAGTTAAATACTACTAGTTGATAGCATTTTGTTCCACCTTTGTTATACTGATTCTGGTATCTTCAGGTTCTCCTAGGTACTGATTCTCACACTTGTACTGCCGGAGCATTTGGTCAATTTGCCACTGGCATTGGTAATACTGATGCAGGTTTTGTTTTGGGGACAGGAAAGCTTCTCCTTAAGGTTATTTTGTTTTTCACTGTGGTCTATGATGCTTTTGTAATTTCTAGTTAGTTATTGCATAATTTTTCTTATTACTATGAAACTAGAGCCTAATGCCCCTACAGTATTTTCTTCTATTTAAATAACTTCTGATCCCCATACATATATTTGAGTGCGTGAACACTAAATAATTTGCAGGTGCCTCCAACTCTGAGATTTGTAATGGATGGAGAAATGCCCCCTTATTTGCTTGCAAAGGATTTAATTTTGCAAGTAAGTTTACGTCTTTTCTTTTATATTATTGTATTACATATGCCATTGCCATATTCATATGTTAACTGACTAACAGTGGGTTGTTTAGTTATAGTTACATCCTTACATGCAATGATATTTTTATCTTGCAGATTATTGGTGAAATATCTATGGCTGGTGCAACATATAAAGCTATGGAGTTTGTTGGCACAACTGTTGAAAGTTTAAATGTAAGTATATCCACCAAGTTGGTATGGTAGCAAATGTCCTCTCACTTAGTCTATCAACTTCATTTATTATAATTATTTATGTTGCTTTGGTAATATTCTCTGGTGAATAGATGGAAGAACGAATGACATTGTGCAACATGGTTGTCGAAGCTGGAGGCAAGAATGGTGTCATTCCTGCTGATAATACTACATATAAATATCTTGAGGTTTGTATTGATATGTTGCCTCTCATGCTGTAACTAGTTATTTTCATTTTGCTTGTATTTTTCTATACATACATTGACTTGCAGATTGAAAAAAATTGTGATTGCTCAGCCAAATCAGCTAGCTCATAATTGTCTGAGGGATTTTTGTTTATTTTTATTTATTTATTTATTTTTTCTATCATGGGTATTCTTAACGATGTCTTGACAGTGTTGTGATTTTCTTATTCTTTGTTTTGGTTTTTAATTGTTTATTTAGCTGCCAAAATTTGGTTTTCCATTAAGTTAGTATGTTCACATGTGATGGGTTGCTGAATGTGGTTTTCCTATGGGTAATTTTTTCTGTTTTAATAGAGAATATGGTTTTCTAACAATTGCTTCACTGTTTTTATCATTTCTTGTACAGGATAAGACATCTGTTCCGTATGAGCCAGTCTATAGTGACAATCAAGCTAGGTAGGTGTTAATATCTAATCTGTCCTTGTTTTTGCTTTTATTTAGTGTTGATGACTTGAAACATTCCTACTTATTTTAATAAAATACTTTCGAGAAGTGTAAACTTGCCGTTTGAATCAATAGATCTCTATTCCCTGGTCAATATGGTTTGTACCACAAATATTTTAACCTTGATACTTAGTAAATAGCCTGACTAAATACATATCATGGTCATTTTACTATCTCAATTATTTAATAAATCTCTTTTTCCGCTTGAATGTTAAAGAGCAACACTTCATTTAACACCTTCATAAAGGTGTATTGTTATTAAAGCCTTATTTTTTCATCTAATGATTTGCATTGGTGTATCATCTGACATAAATTTTCCTTTGAAGCATGTGTTCATGTATGAGCTTGGTCTACTTTATGGATGAATAATAACTGTCTTATTTTAAATCTCATGTCAGATGTGAGTTAGCTAGCTTATAGGTCTGATATATATTAGTAAGCATGATTGCTTTTTAGCATGCATCGTGAGAGATTCGACTGTAGTGAGATTTTATTAGGAAGTGTGACTGACTATACATAGTGTTTTCCTTATAAATTGGGAGGGAAAAATTCAATATTATTCTGAATTAGCTGTTACAATTTAATGTTATCTGTTACTAATACATGGTTTAATATGTTCTCGTATTTTTTATTGGCATCTAGGTTTCTTTCTGAATATAGATTTGATGTCTCAAAACTGGAGCCACTGGTGGCCAAGGTGATTATTTGATTTGATTGCAGTGAGATTTTATTCTGTGTAGATCCTATTTTATTTTTTTATTTATGTGATGCTGCTAGGTTCTTTAGCTGATATAATGTTTGCATTTTCACAGCCTCATTCTCCAGATAATCGTGCTTTGGCAAGAGAATGCAAGGATGTGAAAATTGACAGAGTATATATAGGATCTTGTACAGGTGGTAAGACAGAGGATTTCATGGCTGCAGCAAAAGTATTTCTAGCATCAGTAAGCATCATATATTCCTGCTGCCAATTTTTTAATATATATATTAGTGCCATCCAAAATCTTAAATGCCAAACGGTGTAAAATTCTACTGGACTTTAGTTGGACTTTGATGACTTGTTTTGGGTGGCTTTTCTGGGTAACCCATTTCCTTTCAACTAAACATATGACTTGCTAGCGTTGTGTGATAAAGGGGTTGTCTTCTATGGTATTATATATTGCAGTTTAGCAATTACTACATCTTGTGTAGATCTATTTAAGTTATTATAGAACATTTTTGTATCAAAATCTTCAATCAATTTTCTATAATATGTTTTTTTTTAAAATTTATTTCAAGCTTTTTCTTAAAGGCATGATATTATTTTCCCTCACAACTTGATTTCTGCATCTGCAGGGTAAACAAGTGAAAGTTCCCACATTTCTTGTGCCTGCAACTCAGAAGGTTTGAAAACTTCTCCATGTATAGTTCATGGGATTCATAGTTTTAAATTCTCCATATGAAATGATTAAAGATAATTATCACATAGTATGTAAACTACTGGTGGAATTGCAGGTTTGGATGGACTTATATAGCATCCCGGTACCTGGATCTGGTGGTAAGACCTGCTCCCAGATATTTGAAGAAGCTGGGTGTGACACACCTGCAAGTCCTAGTTGTGGTGCTTGTTTGGGTGGCCCAAAAGACACGTATGCACGCTTAAATGAACCTCAGGCAAGTTCCTCTGCTTCTGCTTGGTGCATCATGTAGCAGACAGGACTGGCTCAATCCATCTAAACTTTAAAACTTTTATTTATTTTACTAAAACGACTCTACTATCAGTAATGATCTTTAAATAGCTTGTTTAAGCCCACAGTAGTATGAGATGAACTTAAAATGGTTTATTACTGAAAAAGCATGTAAGCAACCCATCTTCCCTATAATCATCAGGATAGGGTTTTGATTTTTTTTAAAACTATAAGTGACTGTAAAGGTTTTTTTTTTTTTTTTTTTTTTTTNTTTTTTTTTTTTTTTTTTTTATGGTTGTGGGGGCCTTTTTTACGAACTCATTAGACCAGCTGAGAATGTTGTGGTGAAAGGACCAATGGTAAATTACAGCTGGCAGTGATGAATAAAGGCTGCCATTTACTGGTCATGGAGAAGAATTCGGTGGCATAATACTCATGGAACAATAAGAATAGATCTTTGGCTAAATAAATGACGAGCCATCCTGTGTCTTCGTTTCCATTGATTATTAAATTATATGAACTTTGATAATTTAGAAGGAAGTAGTTGACTTAATGTTAAATCTTGAGCAAGCCATATGATTGTCATATACAAGCTTCCTTTGAAATTGGTAGGAATCTGAATTCATTTATGCGGTTTGTTTTGCAGGTTTGTGTTTCAACAACGAACCGAAACTTCCCAGGACGAATGGGGCACAAGGAAGGTCAGATATATCTGGCTTCCCCATATACAGCTGCAGCATCGGCTTTGACTGGCTTTGTTACCGATCCAAGAGAGTTTTTGCAGTAGAATATTATTATATCAATCATTTCATTGTAATACTACGTATGCCTTGGTTATTTTGGCATTCTATAGCCGTGTGCCCAAAATTTAGCTATTAATATTTAAGTAGCCCAGTGTATCTGAACTTTTCCAATAAATCTGATGTGATTATACTATTGATTGGCCTTTCAAACTAAGTGAAATTCTCATTCTAGACAATAGTCAAAAGTTTTTGTTTTATGGACTCTCCCCTTTAACAAAGTTTACTTAATTTTAGTTATGTTAATTATGGGCTGTAAGCTAGTAAAACATAGAATATACATTATGAATAACATGGTTGACATCTAGCAAGAAAGCAAAATGAAGTTGAAGGGATTTTTTCCCATGAACCACGGTTGGTTGGGTCCTAAACCATTGACCCTTCATTAACCAATTAAGATGGAAATACTGTGAGTAGCCTCTGTTTTCTTTCTTTCTTCCTCCTTTTTTTTTTCTTCTGTTCTATCTTACCTTTAGATCCCTATATTCATTTTTACAAAAGTTGTTTAGTTATTTGTCATCTAGTTTCATCAGCACTTCTTTTTGAAAGTTTCAATCTGTGATAACAAAGCTAAAAAAACAAACAGCCATGGTCTTAATATTCAAAAGTTCAAAGTTTAGATTAATTTTTAATTTTGTCCTCAATATTAGTTTATTGTCAATTTTATTATCAAAGTTTCACATTTTGATTAATTTTATCTTTTGACTAACTTTTTTCAATAAACTAGCAATTGATTTTATTATATTTTTTCAATTTGAATTAATATTTGAGTTTATTTTTTTACTAATTTTATCATATATTATTAGTCACGAAAAATTTGCTGTTAATATTTAATTAAAGTTAAAATAAATGATAAAATTAATTTAAATAAAAAACTTCAGAGATAGAATAGACAGTAAAGTAGTAAACAGATATAAGAGATGGAATTAAAGACAGAAAAGATGATGGAAGATAGAATGTCAGAGCACTGAGTTTGAACCCTTAAAAAAGTTCTTAGCTTTCCTTGCATGTAAACTCAAGCAACACTAAAACTTGACGAGTGGAAGAAGAAGCAAAAACAAAATCTCCAACAGAGAGTGGAGTAGTGGACACAGACACACGCTCTTGTTGACTTGTGTGCTAGATGACAAAACGCATTTCACTATTGGTTCTTCAGAGGCTGCTGATAGCGATTTCACTACGACCCAGGTGTTCAAAGACGTATGGATTGTGACTATTGCTGCTCCTTTCAAGGAAGGTAACACGAAACATCAATACATTATCATTGTTCTTTACTAAATGTTAGCCATCATCATATTCATAGTCAACTCTGTTTTTGTTTTGCCTTGAGTTCCTCTGTTTTCATCTAACATCCACTACTTACAGTTTTTGGTTTCCTTAGAATCAGTCTCAGTGATGATTTCCACTATCTGGGCTTTCAGCCCTTCATCTGTCATCAATGACAAGGTTGCTTTCTTTTGCTGCAACTGCAATTCTCAGCTCTTAAATCTTAAAATTGTTTGTTAACCTAAATATCTAATTCTGATATTTTTGTCTCAGAAAAATCTAGACCTCTCTTATTTTCCTTCATCATCATTTGGAACTGACAAGTGCAATAGAAAAATCTTGAGGAAGATTGTTTCTGTTGCAGCACCTCAACAGTTCGAACGCAAGCCTTCCACCACTGGCTCAGTTGGGTTCAAATCAAATTCATCACTTTAATATTCTAGAAAATTAACATTTTCGTCCTTCAATTTTTTGGTCCTTGATTTTTTTACAAACATGAACTATTTAGTCATAACGAATAATGGGACTAAATAGTTAAGGTTTGTAATAAAATCAACCAAAAAAAGTTTATTTCCAATATACAGATACTAAATAGCAATTTTAAGATGAACTCAGAGACTAAAAAATTAGGTTTACTCTTAATATTCCCTATCTTCCATTGATCAGCTCAAAAATTCTAGCTGTAATAGTGTGTTTTGCTTCACTATATTTATATAGGTTCAAATTCCAATGACAATGACAGAAAAGATACTGGCTAGAGCTTCAGAGAGATTTCAAATTAGACCAGGTGAAAACGCCTGGGTTAATGCTGATATTTTGATGATCAACGACATTACTTGTCCTGGCATATCTGCAACCTTCAAGAAAGAGTTTGGTCAAAATGCAAGGGTACTATACTATCAGACTGCTTTTAATTAATTTTTCGTGTATGTATACTATTAGAAAGTTCTTCTATGAATTTTCCTTGATTATGTAATAAGATGAAATCAATACAGCCAGCCATGGTATCAAATATCAATAACCAACTCTATTAGCTAGGATTATATTTTTCACATGACATATACATATTAAAATGAAGGTTTGGGACCGCGAAAAGATAGTAGTTATCCCTGATCACTACATATTCACAAATGATGAACGTGCACATCGAAATGTGGACATTGCTAGAGATTTCTGCTTGGAGCAACACATTAAGTACTTCTATGACATTACAGATCGCAGTAATTTTAGGGTATGGCCTTTTTCTATCATTTCTCTGATTGATTGTTTATTGAAGTGAGTTTTCTTTTTTAAATTGTATAAAACATACATATCCTTAACTCATTTAAGTTATTCATTGATTAAACAAAGATTAAATATAATATTAGTTGGCAGGTTAAATGGGACAGTTAACTTTAGTAACGTGTCTCAAGTACCAGTCTTTCTTGCTTATTGGGTAATTGTGTATAATGGATTAGTATATAAAAGGTCAAAAAGAAAAAAAGGAAAAAATAGTTTAAAGCTACTATGTCTGATCTAGAAGTGAGGGGTTTAATTTGCATGGTGCTTAGGTTCAATGCTTCATACCATCGTTTACCCAAAAACAAATTATTAAAATATTAACAATAATACTTAATAAAATAGCATAAACCAATATTTAACTGTAGAAAAATGATTTACTTTTTACTCAAGTTATCAAATAAAATTCAAATATTAACTTAAAAAATTATGATCTATAAAGGAATGGCTTGACAAGACAGTTTATTTTATTTGAACTTCAATTCTCTTTGTGTTGCTGCTCATGTTCAAATGGATGTAATAATATCCTCAGAAAAATTATGAAGCTGGTCTTCTTTTGAAGTAGCTCTTCATTTATATGATTTTTCATTTCGTTGGAACTTTCATTTAGTTTTAAATATTTAAGATAAGGCATACTCAGCTAACGGTTATGTTTCTTTTGTATGACTCTTTTGAATTGTATAAATATCGTTTTTTGTCACTGCAGGCTAACCCTGACTATAAAGGTGTTTGCCACATTGCTCTTGCCCAGGAAGGTCATTGCAGACCAGGAGAGGTAACATTATGTTTAGGAAGCTATTGATATTTTGAATCTATAACATCTTAAGGTCTCACAGCTACTTTTGTCTCTTCATCAATGATATCAGGTCTTGTTTGGCACCGATTCTCATACAACTTCTGCCGGAGCGTTTGGCCAATTCGCTACTGGAGTTGGTAACACTGATGCAGCCTTTATATTGGGGACAGGGAAGATTTTGTTAAAGGCATGTTATAATATTTTCAATATATATATATATATATATACATATTTGTGTGTGTAGAGAGAGAATACCGAACAATTGTGTTCAGTATAAGTTTATAACCTTCTGTTAACAGAGTACATTTTCAGTTCCTTAGTTATCTGAAAATGTATTCTTTTATTTGTACAGAAGCAGATAATCATTACTTCCATTTTTGCTTTAATATTTTTATTTTTATTTTTCCCTACAAATGACCCGCAACTTCCCTGTTCATACTTAAACTGCAGGTTCCTCCAACTTTGAGATTCATACTGGATGGTGAAATGCCCGGCTATTTGCTTGCAAAGGATTTAATTTTGCATGTGAGTGATGAGTTCCTCTGGCACTTTTACCCCTTTAAATTTAGAGCAGTTAGTTAAAATGATATGACATGGATAATTTTCTGTGGTGATGCCTTAGAAAAATATTAATATTATGTAGATTATTGGTGAAATATCTATGTCTGGAGCAACATATAAAGCCATGGAGTTTGGAGGGACTACTATTGAAAGTTTAAGTGTATGTGCAGGTTTTCTCTCTATGTTTCTTATAAAAGCTAATGTTTTATTCATGAGTTACAATTGCTACAATTGCAATATTTTTTTAATGTTGTATTAATTATAGATTGAAGAAAGAATGACATTATGCAACATGGTTATAGAAGCAGGGGGGAAAAATGGTGTTGTTCCTGCTGATGAGACCACATACAAATACCTTGAGGTTAGAGGACTTGATCAGTGTCTCTCTCTTTTCCATTTATTCTATCATCTCTGGAATCGAGCATGAAATATGTTTATATAGTTGTATATAAGCATAGTTTATGCTTATGGGCACATGCATGCATGAATACACTGAGACATTCATCATAACATCTATGCATCTAAAGTTGTGCTAGTACCATACTATAGTCATCTCTTGTTTGGACTAGCACAAGCTATTTGATTACAATTTTCTCTTATTTGTTTGGAATATACATTGTTTATTTGTTTTTCATAGGATAAGACATCTGCAGCCTATCAACCAGTTTATAGCGATGAGAGTGCAAGGCAAGTTCTATTTGATCCACTCTTACCAGTGTACTTTTCTGTTTCATGTGTTATTATTAGTGCAATTAGGTTGGGTCTGGCATTCCTAATTTCCCTTTCTAGCTAGTTGTCCAGCTGCATTTAGTGAATTTATGCCAAAATTATGATTGTAGATGCTTCTTTGGATGATACCCGAGTATAATTAGTCTGTCTTTTGTAACTTTTGGGATGTCATTCTAAGGATCTTAAAGATCTCAGTATAATGATTGTAAAACTGAGAAACGTGAGGCTTTACAATTCTCTTATTATGAGTTCACATCCTAAAGATATTGGTAAGACATAAATTGTTTGATCATCTCCATATGACATTAGCAATCACTGACTATCACAATCATATCTCACTGTAGAGCAGTTACATCTTTGGCAAAAACTCTTTCAAGATGTATTTTTTCCATTTAGTTTTCTGTTTCCTGACTTAATTTTAATGTCTTTGTTTTCTCTTTCTTGTTGAACCCAGGTTTCTGGATGAGTATAGATTTGATGTATCAGAGTTGGAACCCTTGGTGGCCAAGGTACTGTACTTCTATATAATAAATTAGGAAGCTTGTAACTTATCTCTTAAGTGGGAGACGTTGATGTAATGTAAACTGAAACATTGCAGCCTCATTCTCCAGACAACCGAGCTTTGGCAAGAGAATGCAAAGATGTGAAAATTGACCGGGTATACATTGGATCATGCACAGGTGGAAAGACTGAAGATTTTATGGCTGCAGCAAAAATTTTCTTAGCTGCTGTAAGTCAATATTATAGTTATCTATCTCTCTTAGTTTTAGTTTCTCTTTAAATATTCATATTGTGTATATACTAACATGGGAAACTTTGCTCCACACTGTTTTGCCTATTCTTTCTCATTCTCTCTTTTTTTTTTTAATGATTATAGGGAAAAACTGTCAAGGTTCCTACTTTTCTTGTCCCTGCTACACAAAAGGTGTTTAATTCTATACTTGAACATGAGCTGTATTAGTGTGTTTCCAGGTTCAGAAGTTTTTCATGGCTGTGATTGACTGATTGTTCAACACACACCATGCTTATAAAACAATGTTTTCAGGTTTGGATGGACTTGTACACTCTTGAGGTACCTGGCTCAGGTGGCAAGACTTGTTCCCAGATTTTCGAAGAAGCTAGCTGTGATCAACCTGCAAGTCCTAGTTGTGCTGCTTGCATGGGTGGCCCAAGAGACACATATGGACGCTTGAATGAACCCCAGGTAATTTTAATCTTTCTCAATACTTATATAGTTTTTTTAAAAAAATATTTAGTTTTTTTTGGTAAACAAAAAAAAAATATTTATAGTTAAATACTTATATAGTTAAATATTCACCAGTTTGTTACTTAGTAGATCTTAGAAAGAAAAACCCAATTTATCCACCTGTCATTCATTGCATTAAACCTTGTCTTACTCACTTTTAGTCCACTTCACCTTCAATTGTACAGACAGGTTCCTATTTGTGAGAGCCAGTCTTGACAGATGACTCCTAGATAAACTTGAGCTGAGTTAGAGTCTGAGCTAGGAAGAATGGACAATGAGCATAACATACTGCTACATGTCCCTATATATTTTGAAGTGAAGCTTTGTGCCTAGTATAAGTGTCCTACACATGCTGAACCCAGGCATGACCCTTTTTTGAAGTGCTAGTGCTTCATAGAGTTCGAGCAAGAAGCTGGATTCTTGATATGCTAAAGTCTCTAATATTGTACTAAAAAGCATTTACAGTTGATAAACTTGACTCTTGTCCTCTGTAATTCTAGTTTAGTAAAATAACTGGTGCTAATGTTACCTTTTATAGTGACTGTATCACTGAAATTACAACTCATGTTTGAACACTCAATGCAGGTTTGTGTGTCAACAACAAATAGGAATTTTCCAGGTAGAATGGGGCACAAGGAAGGGCAGGTATATCTTGCTTCCCCATACACTGCAGCAGCTTCTGCATTAACTGGTTTTGTAACTGATCCCAGAGAGTTTTTGCAGTAAGCTACTAGTAGTAATTAAGTGTAAGGTCTGGTCATGACTCATTATGTAGTAGTGAGGATCAGTTTATCCCTTGTAATAATTAAGGACTATACAATAGAGAGCTCAAGTGCCCAAGCACATGAGTTTTGAATTTGATATTAATATCTTGAACTCTCTATAGATTTTCCCTTCGTATAAATTGCTTGCCAGTGTGGAAATAATCTGTTTCCTCAAGATATGGTGACAACTCAATAGCATACCCCCTGCCCCTTGGTGTGAAGTGTGAACTTTCATATATTACATTTTCAGAAACAATTCATCGTGTTCCTTAATATTTTGAAAGCTTTTATTTGTGTACTTTTTCTGTTTGAACCCTTCGGACCCTTGGGAAATAACTGAGGCTAGCGTAGGCGAGTGAGGGAATGGTAGTTTTGTAGGAATCAAATACCGCATGATGGGCTTCAATCGATTCATATTGGTATGTATTTTATTGTAGTTATACTGTTATAGTCAATCAATTCAATCCCATGGTTGATTTGGCTTTTACCTTTTTTTTTGTCTTTTATTTTTTCTTGTTAATTATTATCGATCTTTAATTATGGTTTGTCACTTTGTTGGGTGATAAATATGTCGTGAAGGAGCCATCAATAGAATGAAATCAGCTGAGCTAGACACATTCGATCTTCTTTTTTGTCAGGGTAAGAAAAACTTTTGAAGGCAATTTTCAAGAAAATATAATTATTTCAAGAAATTCTTATTCACTATTAAAAAAATTCTAATAAAAATATAGCATGTTAAGAAACTTTTCTATCAAGTGATGATAAAATAAAAAATCTACTCCAAAAGAAAAAAAAAACACTTCAAAACAGTTCAGAGGCTTCTAACTTTTCTCATTCTTTCCCTGAACCAAACATGATAAATAACTATAGATTATAGATATAGAAGCTCCTACCAGTCCAGATGACTACAGCTCAATTGGAAGTGAGGCACCATATGATCAAATAACTCAAGTGTCTAATGTATTTTAGTTAACAGAACAGACAATCAGACATAATGAAGCACACTCAACTCATCTTGAGAGCAGTTATTGGTAGTTTATCCATAGAAGTCATTGAGTAGAAAAAAAAAATTAATAAGACTCTGGTTGAAGTCTACAGTCTGTCTCAGCTACCAAAAGTTTACAAGTTATTGTAAAATGCAAAAGTTTTCTGTCCTTCCATTGACAGATTATTTTACCAGTTTGGACTTCCTCCATTTTTTACATAGACATGATGCCAATGTCAATTAAAATTATCAAGCATGAAGGGTCACATATTTCTCGTCCCTTGCTATACTTTCCTCAACAGAAATCCTCTGTCAAAACTTCTCAGTTGCCTGATAAGTCTACACATTTCACACAATAAACCTGACGGGACCAGAAGAACTTCCATCTTGCTCCACAGTATTTCCTAGAAATTCTGCATTATTTAAAAGATAGAAGTCATATAATAGTCAAATAAGAATTCTGCATTATTTTTTTTTTTTAAAAAAAAAGAGGATCCACCAATTATCCAAGCTGTGAAAAATCACCCCAAGACCTCCCCCCTAAAGTTTAAGAATCATATTTACAATACAACATGAGAAATTCTCAAGTCTACAACATGAGAAATTCTCAAGTCTAATAGTACTAACTAACCGAGATGCAAACTATTAACGGAAATAACTTCTACTATGCATTATTCTTATCTCTCTTCAATCTCTTTGTGAGTAAGTTGTAATCATTTTCCACAATTCCAAAACGAAACTAAGGCTATAGACTCTATAGCAGACATAGACAGATAGATTAGAATTACCAGGTGTGGCGTGTTCAGGAAGTGGGGCTTCACCATAAATGGCTTGGAGCCTTGCCAGAGGGACCAATGCTGAATCAGACGAGGCTTCAGCAAAAAGTTGCTGTTTCCAATCCCACATGGTATTTCTCATGGCCTTGTTAGATTTCACAAGTTTTTCCTTCTCAGCCTCTAAAGCCTCAATGAGCTTTTGCTGGTTCAATGACCTAATTCCCAGAGTTGCAAATGAAGCGACTAGACAAACGTTAATCACAGTGTTATTGTTCAAAGCTCTTGTTGCTGCATCCACTATTTTGCTGACAAGCTCCATGTTCTTCCCTGAAACCAATTTCAGAACCTTCAAATCAAGGGTATCCTATTTTCGGCATTTGGATTTGAAAACACTCACCAAACTAGTTAACTAAAACATGTAAACTTGTACAAAATGTCAAACAGATATGAGAAACCGACAAAATAGTGCAGAATGTGAGTTTCAGTTGTACAGGTACCAAGATTTAAGATCAAACTCCCTACTTCGATAGAGAACAGATCTTTCGAAATTTCAACTTACTCTCGTAGGACGAATGGGACAGAGGAAAAAGCTTTTGATTTCGCAAGTAGGATAGTGCTATATTGCCCTCGTCTCCTTCTCGGCACTCCCCTACGTTGAACGATTTGCTGAATGATTTGGGGATTATGGATCCTTGGAAGGGAAGGAGATAACGGCTGATCGGAAAGGGCTTTTTGTTAAGAATAGGAGACATTAAATTAAATTATAAAATATAGTTTATATAATTATAATTGATTTGATTTTTTTGTTAAATATATTAATTAAAAAATAATTATAATGTAATTTTAAATTTCATTAATATTATAAAATTATATTAATCGTTAAATATTCATTATAATAAAAAAATAAATTAATTATAATTGTATGTTATAGTGACTAAATTTCAAAATCATCTTTACAAAATAAAATATTGAACATGAACCCTCTATTATATGACTTATGTCTATTTTTTACTTTAATTATTGATTAGTCATGAAAAGAAAATGCAAAATTATTATTGGTTCCCTTAAACTATAGAGATAGTTTCAGTTATACCTTTAAACTATTTTTTCTTGCAATCAATTATATCTCAAAACTTTCATATTTAACTCAGTTTTATCTAAGACTTTACATTGTCTAAATCATTAATAAAAAATAATGACGTGATAAGTGACTTTTTTTCTTTTTATTTTAGTGTCATTATATCTCAAAACTTTTACATTTGTGTCAATTGTGTTTTAAAAAATGTCGACACCAACACAACATCAGCATTTTCTATTAACGATTTAAACAACATTAGACATTGAGGTACAATTGAGTTAAATATAAAACTTTGACAATTGATTATAAATAAAGTTTAAGGGTATAACTGAAATTAATCGTATAATTTGGGGCATCAAAGATGCTTTTGCCAAAAAAAAATTGATATGTATCTTATTTTTTTAATAATAAACCTTATAACAACAATATGTTTTACAAATAAAACATTTATTTATATATTTTCTAAATTATATTTACATATTTAAATGATCACTTATAATTAAATACATGTTTGTTAATTTATCCAATTATTCAGTGGAACAAAATGTAGCTAAAGCCTAAGCCCTAAAGGCTAAAAGATCACACATTCATATGAATCACAATGATCAACTAATAAAGTCATTGGGTTATTTGATAAACGGTAAACAAAAACATAAGTAAAAGTATAGGCAATGTGAGTCACAAGAAAAAGACAATAACAGGGAATTGGGCATACAATAAAGGGAACACTCAAGTAATTAGGACAATAATCAATGCATGCTGAATCAAAAGCGCACTCAAACACCTTGCTTAATATAGTGTGCATTAGAAATTTCAAATTAGAGAAATTAATTAAGAAGTTAATGCTCAAGGGGAAAAAATAACCAAACAAAGCCCATTGAAAGTTTGATTCATGTGTCGATAAATTTAGTTGTTTGATTAAACAAAAATTCATTTTTTTTAATATAAAGACGAAATAAGTACAAAAATTTTGAGACAGAGTTGGTAGTCTTTTTTTTATTCCCAGGTAGCCAAGCTAAGAGAGAACTTGTTATGTTTTTATGATCAATGATTAAAATTGCTTTATGTAAAGATTTTTACTAATTCAGTGGGAAGGTTTATATTTTATTTAAAATAGAATTCACCATTTTATATCCTGATAGTTGATTAATTAGTTGTGGTGAGGACACAGTCATATAAAACCTAACAATTTCAGATCCTGAACCCTAATGGTAGGGACCTCCAAGTCTGGGAATTAGAAGTCACTTATGATTATCTTTCTGAAATTTAACACCAAGATTGATTACAGAGAGACAAAATACTAAGCACGCATGCATACCTAAAGCAATTAAATATTTTGCCACCACAGCAAAAAATATAAGAAATAAAAATAAAAAGGGTCGATTGTGATGTTAAAGACTTGAGCCACTTATTGTTTTTCTTTCTGCCTCTCAAAATTTCCCAACACATAATTATCAAAGTAGGTCAAGAACCCCATTGAGTATCATCTGCATGATATGATTGGTGTTTTGGGATCATAATTAAAGTTCATTTCCATGACAACCAAATCCAAAATAGGATTCTTGAGACTTGAGAGATAGAGGACACACTTCATTGTTATTGCTCTGTATGGTGTTTGATAAGACAATTTTTATATTTTCTCTATGTAAAAGATATATAAAAAAAAATTAGGATTTATCTAACATGTGCTCTTAGGGCACATTTTAAGGTTCTGATCGGTTAATATAGCATCGCATATTTTGAAATCTACGAAAATTCATTTAAAAGATAATTTTTAATGTTTAAAAACTCACTTGACCAATCAAAAAAAACCGAAGGACCCAAAAAATTAAAATGATACTTTAATTGTTAGATTTATTTAATGTTTGTATTTTTTAAAAATACTACCATGTTTAATATGTAATTGATTTATTGCTTTTAGAGAGTGGAGCTTAACTTGTACACATACTAATCTCAACAATCTAAAGTACAAGTTAATTATAAGTTTAATCTAGCTCAACAAATTAATTATAATTGAATATATATATATAATTATAGTGAGATTCAATTATAAGTTTTTACTTTTTATAAACAAATGTCCCGAAAGTCTCTTTTATAAATTACAACCATGCGGGTATTAAAAGTACCCATCATCAACACTAATAATGCCATTTCTAGACCTTTTTTTAAATTTAATGGGGATGGTGAATACTTTCTGTTGCTGATATGATTTCTTCTATAATGTCTTCATTCCTTTGGGAAATATATATACGATTGATTGGTCTCAAATGTGATCGAAATGTTCAGAAGGTAAGTGCAATAATTGCAAACATTATGATTGAAAAATAGACATAATATCAGCCATCAGAATGTCCTTGCAAAAAGAATGCAAGATTTCACCTCAGAATAATGTTGAGTTTATCTGTTGTTGTCTCATTGGAAAATAAGATATGATAAGAGAATTTTATGCCATATTAATTACTCATTTACTCCTTAATATAATAATGCTACTAAACACAAATCTGTCCTAGTAGAAAAACACAATCAAAGGTTTCTATTGGATGACCTCCACAAGGTAGGTATTGATTTATGAGCATATCAGCAACCCATTGATCTGTATAGGCTTTTTACTATTCATTAGTATCTTTTGAAGCTAATTTTTTACTTGAAACAAAACGACTTTTAGATTATCTTGTTTGATCTAAATGTTCATTCTTCATGGTTGATTGAGTATCTCCAATACTACCTGTGCAATTTTCATGCTATATATGAATCCAGCAAAGATTAGTTCAATATTCTGGGATTAAAATTGTGGAGGCAGGTTAATCCAAACCCAAACCAAAAACATAAATTTTGAAGAATATCTCAAGCTACATAAGGATGGAGTACAAAATAGTCTGAAACGGCCAAACAAACTCAACTACTACAAATTAAAACAAAAGAGATAGATAACACATGCTTTTTCTTTTTTCTTTTTCTTTTTTTTTTCCCTTTTTGACACCATGTGAGAAAGCTCAGTTTACTACATTGTATTGCAGCAAACTTGACACTCTAGATATAAAGTACTCCAGTATTTACAGTATGAAAAAAAATAAAAATAAAAATAAAAAGCCTTCAGTCAAGTAAGCAGGCTTGTATGATGTAAAGATCTGTGGAACAAAACCAAGGCTCTCTACCAAGAAAAGGAAAATGAAGAAGACACAAGAACCATAGAATGGTTAAAAACTTGAAAGTAACAAAAGAAACAAACTGAAACGCATTGGAATTGGAAGACCAATATCCTCTACTTTCATGTTGTAGCATCTGTTGTCAAACTGTGAATTTTTCTATAACTTGATGGATCTTGGGATGAACGTAAAGATTTCAAATGGGTTTACTTCTCAGTCTCTCATTTTTCCCTTGAAGTCTTGGACCTGAAGATGAACAACCAGGTAATATTAGGATGTTTCAGAAAACCAAAATCTGTTAGGAAGCTAAATTGAGGATAGGTTAGAGATGTTCATTAGTTTACCCAGTCCATTTGCCTCAGATGTTCTCATGATTCGGAGCCTTCTCACTGAGCTGAGAAACATCCTACAAACATACAAGAAACATAGACATATATATGTTAGTGTTCTCCTAAGCATGAAAAAATGCTGATAATCTGATAATTAATCTGGAAATTGGCTAGCTACGCTTGGTTTTCTTCCTGAGTGTTTTTGACTTCCTCATTTCCTCGTAGTTTATAAGTATGTTGTTCTCAATGGATAAAGTGAATTTGCATACCTCCAGGGAACATCTCCCACAAGCATCCAATCACCCTCTTTATCTTCATATGTGAGCACAAATTCAGATGTTTCATCCAAAAGCTTAGAGGGTTTTGTTGCTGTTTCTTTCTCACCACCTGCTGCACACAACAAAATCAAATTTACATTAGAGTCTACATGGATATGAATAGTGCTATAAAGAACAATTGAAACCTTCTTTATTTTCTTTACGCATAAAAAACCACAAATCAGATTAATCTTTGATGACGAAATTCATATTTAATTGCAAGACAACCTGCTTTGAAAAGGAATTTAAAAAAAAAAAAAAAAAACTTACCAGTTGGGTTAGTAGCTATAGCAGCTGGCCTGAAAAACATGTCTTCCAGTGTTTGAGCTAGAGTCTCATAGCTTGAATGAGAATTCAAGTCTACCTTTCTCCCTATGCCGACGCCATCCATATTCACCTTCACAAATCCAAGATGGTTTTTTTCTGTCAAGGTGGCGGGGTTGCTAGTTTTGGTAACTGAGGCATCATTGGGATTGTTTTTCTCAAGGCTTGATTTGTCTTCTTCAGCCCTCTGGGCCTTTGCCTGGTTGATCAAGCTGTTCATCCTATATGCCCTGATGGGCGGCCATCCAACAACTTGACTGCTTCCATAATAGTAAAATCAATGAAAGACAGAGCACAAGTGAGAGAGCAAATCATAGTTTGATTTCTAAAACCAGGTATGTATTATATAGAAGGATGAAGATGAGTATGAGAAAAGTTGGAGAATTAATCATCCTAAATTAAATGTAGTTAATATACACAATAGCTCTGGAAAAAAAGAAAAAAAAGAAGACACAATAGATACAATAATTCTAGGATTTACCACAGAAAACAAGGGGGAAAACAACAAACTAATTTTCTATAGCAAAATCCTTGTTCTGACCAGCAATTAACACTACCCAACCTCGTTATAGATAATATGCTTCCACAAATAAAGAACAGAACAAATAACCAAAGTGTCAACGTCAAAGTTTATGCAGGAATTATAAATACACTCACAAGCAGTCATGAAGAGAGGAAAAGCTCTATTTCAATCATAACACGCAGTGAATAGGAATTAGGAACCGATTACAGAATGGTTACAGAGTGAACTCGATTGAGAAAGCACAAAAACGGAAGACCAAAAATCATGTCATGAAGGTGAAAAGAAAGAAAAATATACCATCACATTAGGACTCAGGAAACCTGACACTCAACCTTAAAATACCATTTCACTCCACTCTGCATGGTATGGGTAACTAATAGAGGCTCTAGAGTTCCAAGTCTCAAAATCCAATTTAAAAAAAAAATACAAACAATAACTTTCAAGTGCTGTGAAGTGATTAACGTAAACAAGAGAGGATTTGTATGAATGATTCATCTGACCTGGCAGAAGTAGGAGATCCAGCATCATGAGAGACAGAATCAGCAGCTCTCTTAGTGCCAGAAACAGAACCAACCACAGTAGTACTAACTCTATCAGAGAAACGAGAAGCAGCAACGGAAGGTCCATGAGAGACACCAGAAGGGAAATCTTTAGCCGTCAAAATACGACCACACTCACCCCATGCAGAAATCTTAGGCTTTCCACCACAACCACCACCACCAAGGCTCAGACCCAAACCCAATTCAAGTTCAGCCCCACCTTGGTATGAGGATGAGCATTCCTGAGCTAGAACCTTTGCATTTGAGACTTTGGGTTCATTTGGGGTGACCCCAGAAGAACCATTAGCACCCAGAGTCATAGAGAAATTAAAGGACTGAAGAAGATTGAAGAAGCAAGATGGATGGATGAATGGAGGAAAATTAGGAAGATGGGTTTGTGAGGGAAAGAGGGAATGGTAGAGAGGGTTGTAAAAAGAGATGAAAATTGTGAAGAAGAGTGGAGGACAAAATGGTGTATAGAGGGACGAGAAAGAAAGAAAGAAAGCAGGAAAGCAGGGGAAAAAGGGTGCTGTTGGAGGTGGTGGAGCTAGTGATGACATGGGACCTATATGTCTAGTTAGTGCGCATACCATTACCACCACTTCTCATTAGTCATTACACTTATTATTGTTGTTGTTGTTTTTTCTTTTCCATTTTTTCTTTACATGGTTCGTTTATATCATTTGAGAATCTATTTTTTTATTTTAAATTGAAGAAGGGTTCTGTCTTTTTAAAATAATTTAAGACTTCTGTTTTATCATAAGTTTTACTTACTACTTTTTATAAGTGTAAAATTCAAGTTGATTAGAAACATAGTATATTATCTTTCTAATTACTTTAAATGAATAAAAATGATATTGAATATATAATGTAATTCCTAAAAATTTATACAAGTGGATAACTTAATCTAATTTATATATTTTAATTTTTGAAAGACATTAAGATATTATAGTTTAACCCCTTAGATATATTTTTAATGACTAATTTATAGAAATAAATAAGTTAAAATGTATTATTTTATGACTTTTTCATGTTAAAACATGTAAATTAGATTTTTAAGAATTGAGTGGTTAATTAGTTTTTTTTTAATAATATAATTATTTTAAAAAATAAATATAATTTAAATTTTGTAAAAAAAAAATGCTACTCAACAATTAAAAAAAAGTAAGTTCTAAGCTTTTCTCTCCAATCTGTAATTATATATATGAAAAAATTATGTATTTCAATTTCGTGGAATACAATGTGGTGATATAGTGGAACACAATTGACATTTGACAATACACGACCCAACAATAACAAACAAATAAAAATAGTGGAATACAGACATGGAAAATAACAAATGGTGATGGTAATTAATTACTGGTACGAGGGACTTCCTTTTCATATTCATTGCAAATGAACTTTTTAGGTGTGAGTATGAGTTAGTATGATAGTCAATTATATTTGTACGATTTGCTTAAGTGACCTGCTTAAAGTTATTAAATCCATAATTGGTCACCGCAAAACATGTAGGAAGCTACTCAATTGCTCATGGTCTACTGGTTTAAATTTAATTATTCTTTTTTCAGATTTAATTATCAATTTAATTCCCCTTTTTCTTTATGAATGAACTATTTAATTCTCTCTTTACGGAAATTTTCAGATGAATAAATGTCTAGTGTTTACTCTTTCCGTTCAATTTTTTACGAGGAATATGTAAAATTAGTAATATACGGGTTTTTTAAAAAGTAAAATTGAAAGTCTAAGCTGAACTTTTAGTGTGAAATTCTTTCACTTTTCCCCTCATATGTAAATTATTTAGATGAGCAAAGCTGAGTTTTTTATTAGGAGATAAATTTTTATTTTTTTTTAATCGAATAAACAGATGCTTATTAAACAGATGTATATTAAGAAATGGAGTTAAACAGATGCTTCAAACTGATGTTGTTGGAAGATTATTAGAGAGATGTTTAGTAAATTTTGATTGAATCTACCTCACATATAAGTGATTATTGAAATATTGCAAGTACTTAAATGAAGAGTCCTTAGCAAATTCAAAATTTATTATTAGGAAATGTAGAATTTGTGAACGATATTCAACCTTATTTTTTCAAAAAAAAAAAAAGTGAAGTTTTAATATCCAACTAAAGAAATATGTAAAATTCTTTACTAGGCACTAGCTCATTTGAATTAGAGTAAATGGATTATATCAAAATTAAAAACAAGGCTTAAGACTCGGTAATGTGCATTCGCAATTTGGCATTATTGAGCTGTTCAATGTAATTATGTAAATAATCTTCATTAGTTGATGATTATACAAATAGTCAAATACGGCTGATTATGATCTATCGAATCCCCTTGAAATATAACAATTTTTTATTTGCCTTGAAGCTTATATATATTTTAATAGCAATAAAAGAAAAAGTAGAATGCCTTTTTTTTTTCGTAGAAAAATGCCTTTAATTTCCACCACCCCAGTAAAGATAAACACAAGAGACAAGATGTTCAGAAAAAGTTAATTAATTAAACTGTTACTTAATGTGCTTTTGACTGCAGGCTTAATTTCACTATTTATCCTTACTTGTAGCTTATGCCTTCTTATTGTCTCAACTGATAAAGAACACTTTTTAAAGAAGAAATAATAATAATAATAATAATAATAAATTATTATTATTATTATTATTATTATTATTATTATTATTATTTCTTCTTAAAAAAAAGTGTTCTTAATCAATAATAATAATAATGAAATAAGGAGCAATGAATTAAATTATGAGTAATCTTAAAATTAGCTTAGGTGTGTGATGCAGCATTATCATAATAAAAGCATGAGGTTAAAGTTTTAAGCAGCATAAGCATTATTCTAGTTTGGCTTCTCCATATAGTCCATACTACTTTTTTCTTATTTCCTAGGTGTTGTCTACTATTTGGAGGACAAATGGGCACAAAACTTTTGTTTTAGAAAGTTGGGACCAAAAGATATGCCATTTCCCATTGTGTGTGGGCCAAACCAGAAATTAAGTAACTTGATAAAACAACATCAACAACAAAAAGCTTCTAAATTAAATAGTATTGATTCATTAGAATATGTGTGCTGCATTTTGGGACCACAGCCAAACACTGTCTTTTGGTATATAATAATAATAATAATATCAATGAGACAAAAGAGAATAAAAGCAAAAGCGTTAAGGGATGGAAGGGAACCGCAATTAGGGTTTTTTTTTTTTTTTTATTTTACATTATTGTTTGCCAATAAAAATAGAACATCTCATCAAAGTTCTTTAAAAAATTGTACGAGGTCTAACATTTAGTTTAGGGCCTGTTTGGGAACTTTTAGTTCAATCCAATCTCAATCCAATCTCAACCTATGAGATGAGATGATGTTGAAATTAGGATGAGATGAAATGATGTAGTGGTGTTTGGATGGTTTGAGAGAAAATGATGTATAATAGGGTGTGAAATTATATAAAAGGGTATGTAATGATTGTGGTTGATTGAAATATGATTATGGATTTTTTTAATTTGTATAGGGGTAGAAATGGTATGAAATAATGATGTTGAGATGGAGATTGAGATGAGATGATAGGTGTTTGGGTGGGGTTTGACTGGGTATACGTGGGGTTTGACTGGGATGATATTGGGATGAGATGATCTTGGGAAGCGTGGTTTCTCAATCCTATGGGATGATGGATTTTGGTCCATCCTATTGGATGAGATTATGGGGGCAAAATAAAAATAACATTAAAATTCTTTTGAGAATGCAATTTGGTCCATAAATTTGTATCCGGCCAATTAATCAATCCCTAACATGTGTGAGTGATAATTCAAAGCTCGTAGAGAATCCCAGCCATGAATAATGGGGCACATTTATGAATTTGAATATAAAGAAAATAATAAGTAATATTTTGGGGACTAGAATGCAAATAACATGAAAAGTATTGTAAACATAAAATTTGGTCCATAACATTGTATCGGTCCAAAGAATCGGTCCCTAATATCTGTACTCGGGGCTCGAACAAAGCTTGTACCGTCAACAATCGGGTATATTTTTTATTTGCAAGGTGCAAAAAATAACAAACAATATCGTGGGACCAGAATGCAAGTAATATGGAAATGATTGTAAATGTACAATTTGGTCCATAACTTTGTAATTTCCCAACAAAACAACATTGCAATTTTTTTGCTACCCATGATTCGAACCAGAAAAATAACAAACACATGGAAACTTGTGTATTTTCCCAACAAAAAAATAACCGTTATTTCTCCATTATCCATAGCGCATAATCATCGGATGAATTTGGACACGAATTTAGAACAACAAATAGTTTGAGGACCAAAATCAAACTATTTTCATAGTTTGAGAAAAAAA